>PVJX010012723.1:0-49562 GCA_004027295.1 Dolichotis patagonum | reverse complement strand
AAAAACAATGCTATAAAATACTCAGGCAAAAGAGAATGCGTGCTCAAACTCTTGGTAGTGGAGCTCTCACTGCCTCTCATTCTTGTAGTTTTCTGCATTGAATGTAAATTATATTTATAACGTTCAAACATAGGCACACAAAAAATATCACTTTTATGAGGCGATTACCAGGAATCTTGAGAAAACAGCTGAAACCCATCTTTCTAGGAAGAAAAGAAGAAATGACCAAATGACGGGGAGCTGCCCCCTCACTCTAGGAAACACAAGCTCCCCACCCCTGCGCTGTTCTTCCCGGTGGAGGAAGGCCCCTCCCCCCTGCTGCCAGTAGGCCACGGGGTCACCTTGCAGGGTTGCGCTGCCCTGGCTGCACACTGGCCCATTGTCTAAGCGACACGCCCCGCTGAAGCCAACGAGAACCAGATGGCGAAGATCGCTCCTGCTCCAGCACACCTCTAATGCCGGCGCACTTTGAGCTGCCAGCGCCAGGGAGGCAATCTGCTTTTCATTTTACAGGCAGAGAAAAGCCACAGAGGAAGGAATGAGGGAGGCCACAGTTTTGAGGGTGTCAGGGGAGTTGATGCAATAATAATTCCGATTCCTCCCTACTCTGAAAGGCAAGAGATCCAAGCAGGCAGGATGCATGCATCCTGGACTGTAAACTCCAGCTCACCTCTTGTTACCTCCGGTTCCACAAACCCATGCCGGAACCTGTGGGCTGGACCCATAGGGAGAGTTCAGATGAGGATTCAGCAGTTTGCACTGTGTGGTGGAATCCTGCAGCCAATCACATCGGCAAGCAAGTCCCAGCCATGTGGGCTAGGAAGAGACCGGGCCTGGGAGCCTCCTCACAGGGAATCATTACAGACACTGGCAGTCAGGGTTAGGTAGCAGCTGGCCAGTGGGGCTTCCTGGAGGTATGAGATCATTTCTTGAGTAGGTGCATGGGCTTTGGAGCCGGCTGCCTGAGATCCTACCCAGCTTTCTACTTGCAGCACTACCTTCAGAAACTACTTAAAATCTCTGAGCCTGTTTAGACAACAGGGCAGGAGACTAGTGTTGCCTCGTAGGAAATATGAAGACTGCCAGAGTTAATTCATTGGAAGGGTTTCACAGTGCTTGGTAGATGCTGGTGTATTTGGCCATTGTGTGACAACTCAGCTCAGCCCAGCTTCTCCCCCATCACGCAGTTGGATAGCAGGGGCAATAGTTGCCTGAGGCAACGAATGGCTTACGGATGGAGAGAAATGCCACCTGGAGCCCTAAGACAAGGGAGAGGAGAAGCAAACCCATAGTAGAAGGTTGCAAAGGATGCATGGAAAGACAGGAGCCAGTGGGGAACACGTGAACCCTGATGGTGCTACAAACTGAGAAGACATCGAAGAAGAGACAGTTTCAAAATGCTTGGGCAAGACAAAAGTTCAGGGCCCTTTGGTTGTGGTGGTAGAAAAGATTCCAAGAGGAAGTCCAGGGAAACAAGGTAAAACTATAAGAGCATCATCATGAAAGTCCGGGAAAAAAGGAATCATGCAGATGTTTAGTTGAGTAAAGAACAAATTATAGGTGTAAAGAAAGAAGGAGCGGGGATGTGGTGGGTACATTGTTAATGAGCTTTACAGAATGAGATAAAAGTACATTGCATCAAGGCATGTTCATATCACCTGAGGATTAGTTGGACTGGCAGCTTTCCCCAAATGTGCTAATTATGCTTTTTTGTTCTCAAATAAAAATAACTTATTTATCAGGAGGGTTGTGGTCCTAGGATGTGAGGGAGCAGGTGGGTGGCTGCTTGAATGACAAAAAAAATACATGACTATACAGCAACACAGACACTGCTTGTGAAGGTGGGGTCTTACTGATGTATTTGTGGTACCTCTTGGAGGCTACTGGACCACAGGCCTGGTTAAAATGAGAATTCCTAGAAGAAAAAAGAAAGTGGTAGCAAGATTCACAGTGACAGTGTCCTTCTAAGGACAGGCAAGGTAAAGCTACAGTAACAAACAACCTCAAATCTCAGGGCTCTAAATGACAGATATTCATTTCTCTTGATGGCATCTTTCCATTCTTGGTTGGCA
This sequence comes from Dolichotis patagonum, assembly GCA_004027295.1. Lineage (NCBI taxonomy): Eukaryota > Metazoa > Chordata > Mammalia > Rodentia > Caviidae > Dolichotis > Dolichotis patagonum. The sequence goes on along the minus strand of PVJX010012723.1, from coordinate 47,490 downwards.
AGAGCTCTGTTCTGCAGTGACGTGACTCAAAGATCTAGATTGATGGAGCAGTCAAACCTTCCTGATCACTATGGCAGAGGACAAGGGAGTAAGACACACACTGAGTCTTAAAATTTTCACTCAATGATAGACATCACCCCTGCTCACATTTCTTTGGCCACATGGTCCTGTTGAATTGGGAGGAGAAACAGAGCATATGTGAAAGGCCCTAATGACTATACCAACCAATGATCCCACAAACAGCCCGCTTGCTTGTCACTTAGTTGTCCTTCCCCTCAGGTTGTATTTATCTCGGTAATTCTCAGTCCTTCCTGCTCAGGTGCTTACCACAACTTTCAAGGGACAGTTTAGCTGGATGATTCATTATGATGTTTCCAACCTGACTCCATAATCATGCAGAACACTCAGAGTATGAACACACAGCAGAATCTGAGAAACAGCTGTCCCCAAGCCTTTCACTTTACAAGCTGAGAAATGGAATCAAAAGAAAAGCCATGTGTGACAGGCAGGATTCTAAGAGAGCTCCAAGGTTCCATGCCCTGTGTCATGTCCTCCCCCTAAGAGCAAGTGAGACCTGTGAATACAGTGGTAGCACTACAATGACGGTATTACAAGCAAGACAAGAGGAATTTTAGACATAATGGAACCAGCCCAGACCCTTTCCTCTTGGCCTGGGAGAAAGTACACAGCCATATCATGAACTTTCTGTGGTGGGGATCATAGGGTTGGATCCACAAGGGGAGATCCAAGCCCTACAGTGACAGGAACTGGAACTCCAACAACAGTCTGAGAGAGCCTGGAAGAGGACCTTGGGCTCCAAATGAAAGCGCATCTACCTCCTACTCTCACTTGACCCACAGAGCTTGTGAGATTTTTAAAAAAATCATGCAGCTTTAAGGCACTAGATTTAAGGTGATTTGTTCTGTGCTAATAGAAAATCAACACATCATAGCCTGATAGGTGCTGAAACTTCCAGATCTGTGGGTTTCTGCTGACCTTGCCCCTGGGCATGCCTTTGCAGCTGGGGATGCTGGCTGGTCTTCACTCTTGAAGGAAAATAAATGGACACTTGTCATTCTTTTCTCTCATTCTCTGCTCCATTCAATCCATTTTGGGCACCAATGACAGGAATTGTTCAAAAATGTTTTCACCTTGCCCTTCTGATGCTCAAAAACTTGTAGCCACACTTAAAAAACATTTTTTAAATTAATTAAGTTTATTGATACAGAGTACAGACTGGGAAGAAAGCTAAGCCCTGACTTATGAGCCAGCCTGAGTCTGGGGCAGGGAGAACCAGGAAGGCAGCTATGTTCCCGCCTGTGAGCCAACCAGAGTGCACACCGAGGAGAACCAGGAAGGCAGCTAAGCCCCTGTCTGTCAGCCAATCAGAGCACACACCAGGGAGAACCAGGAAGGCAACTAAGCCCCTGTCTGTCAGCCAATCAGAGCACACACCAGGGAGAACCAGGAAGGCAACTAAGCCCCTGTCTGTCAGCCAATCAGAGCACACACCAGGGAGAACCAGGAAGGCAGCTAAGCCCCTGCCTGTGAGCCACCAAGGGCACACACCAGGGAGAACCAGGAAGGCAGCTAAGCCCCTGCCTGTGAGCCAACCAGAGCGCATACTGAGGAGAACCAGGAAGGCAGTTATGCTCCTCCCTGTGAGCCAACCAAAGTGCATACCGAGGAGAACCAGGAAGGCAGGTATGCTCCTGCCTGTGAGCCAACCAGAGCGCATACCGGGGAGAACCAGGAAGGCAGCTAAGCCCCTGACTTAACACTGTTTTGTTTCACTTTATTGTTGTTCTATTCCCTTTAAAATAAAAATAATACAAAAAGAGGTTTATTGGTGCATTTTAGGTATACATAATGATCACATTTATCATAGGGAACATGATATAACGTGATACTATTTTTTCTGTTGCTCTTCCTTCCCTTTAACTTCACTTACCCTCCTTGTTTACAACAACTTTGTTTCCACTTTTCCCTTTTTCTCTCATGTTTTTCTTTTCTCTTCCTTCCTTTCCCCCTTTCCCTCCCTAGTTCCCCTTCCCATCTGACATCAGTTCCAGGCTTCTACCTGCAGTGTCCAAGGTCTTTCAGCCATGTCTGTCCCTCTTCTTGAACACACGCTGTCTACTCCAGGTCTAATAAATCTCCTCCCCTTCTGGGACTCATCTCCTGCATCCTTCCCCGCACACCTCCTGGGCCTGTTTCCCTAGCTATCTGCCTGGGCTTTACTGTGCCGTACTTGCATACAATAAGTGCCCTGCAGTGACCTGGCCCACTGTACATAGCAAAACCACTAAGTGTCCTTGCTGTTGATTGTATCCCCTCTTTTTCAGTGATAAACCCCCATGAGAACTGAATCTTTCACGTATTTTCTGCCTGCCAAGATTCCAAGCTTTCTAAGGGCAACAACCATGCTCACCTCAGGTGCTACATCAGGAATCAGCATATGTAATTGTAACACTCCGAGCCATTATTTCCAACAATGAGATAACTAAACAACAACTAAATAATCAACAACTAAAAATTCAGTTGTTGATAATAGGCTACAACTTGGAAGAATCTCAAAAGCTATGAGATACACATTTATATATACTGTATGATTTATTCATATAAAATCTAGAAAAATTATTACTGACAGAAAGCTAGCTGGAGCTAGAGGAATAATTGAAAAGGAGTAGAGGGAAACTTGGGGAATGATACAAATATGTATTTTGATTGTACCGATAACTGTATTTGTCAAAGTTCATCAAACTATATACTTTAAAACAATGCATTTTTTTGCACATGAATGATGCTGCAATAATTTGACAAAAAAAGAAAAAAATCTTCGTATATGCTGACTCAACTAAAGTTGTATTGTACAGGACATACTCTGCTGAAATGGAGACGCGTTCATGATTGAAAAGCTGGAGGCCAAGACAGTACTGGTGTACTTACTCTCGGGGGGAACAAGCTCAGAGACAGAGGAGCTCCCAGGCGAAGAATAAAGATGAGGCTTTAAGGGTGAGTTAAACAACTTAAAGAGGAATTGCTCAGTGACACAAGCCCCGATGAAAGAGGGAAGAAGGCAAAGGAGGCTGTGTGTTCTGGAAGAAAGGCCTCAAGGATAGCCTGGCCACCTGTGACCATTCCCTTTGATGTATGGCAGAGTCTTGCCCTGGCCTCCATTTCCTCTGAATCCACAGTCACCAACCACTCACCTAGCTGCTTTTTAAAGGAGCCGAGTCCTGAAAATGAGGTATGCAATTTGTGACCAATAGAAAGGCCCCTTCTTTTACATTAAGTATCAGAAGACCAGGGCTCAGGTCACAGTGCTGTGTGTGGCCTTCGGGCAGACAGCCCTAATCCTTTTTTCCCTTTGTAACTTGGGACACCACCAGGAGACATGAAGCAAGGGCTGCAACTGGAAAGTTATACGTGAGGTGGCTCCCTAAAGCTATATAGAAATCAGTAGGATCTCTAATCTAGAAAGAGCCAGATAAAAGCACCCATGTCCTCCCTTGGTTGGAGAAAGATGCTAACTCAAGCAGTCAGCACCTCTCACTGTGCAGAGGCAAAGCCTAAGTTGTGAGGGAGAAAATGAAAGTGGGTTTATAGTCAGCAAAGAGGCTGTAGAGATCGACAAATGTGATGGGCCAAGGGAGGCCAGAGACCAGGAGAGCTCATCTGGCCACTGTGGGGTGCAGTACTGAGGCATCAGCAGTGGTGGAGATTCAGCAGGAGAGGGCACCAGCGAGAAAGGACAAGAGGAGAGACTGTATTTTGTGAATATACAGTCGGCTGTCAAGTGGTTCCTCCATTGGGCCAAGCCCAAATGCCTTCTCTTGCCCTGAATTCCCTATCATGATTAACAGCACTTTCTATCGGAACCACCCCGCCTAACCCTTGTCAGCACAGCCCTGACTCTCCACAACCCAGCAGGCTAGGTTTTCAGTCCCTTCCCCTCAAACCAGAGCACGTCTCCCTCTCTCTGGAAAGGTTGGTAGGACCCTGTGATTAGTCTCCTTACTTACTGGAGATGGAAAATAACACACATTAAGCATTTATTATCCTGGACATTTTAATAATAAACCTTTAACAAAACCGAAAGGAAGACAGTACTACTTCCAACGTATTAAAGAACCTGAGGTTCAGAAAGATTAATTTCCCAAATCCAAATTGCTGATGCAGAATTCAAGCTTCCTTCTGGTTACTACTTTTAAGTAGATCTGTTTATTTACTTGTTTTGTTTTGTTTTGTTTTGTTTTTGAGACAGTCTTGCTGCGTCGTCCAGGCTGGCCTTGAACTCATGGCAATCCTCCTGCCTCAGGCCTCTGAATGCTGAGATTACAGGTGTGTGCCACCACGCCAGGGTCCAATTAGATCTTAAATATAACTCCATAGTCTAGTTTTCCTGAGTAAATCTTTCAGGGACTCCCTTTTGAATACTGAAGTGCTTTTCAGTACTTTTGCCATTATATAACTATTTTGTGTTTTTAAAAACTTGTCTTAGTCTTTATCTAACAAAATGCCGTAGCTTAGCTAATTCATAAAGCAAAGAAATGTCTTGTCCACAGACATTATTCAAGTATGATTGATTATACCATTCATATGGTCCAGGATCATTGTTATGCTTATTTCCCAATCTCTTTAGTATTCTTCCACCTGGTACAGTTCCTTAATCTTTCCTTATTTTTGCTTGACACACAAGATATCTTGATGTACAAGAGAATATTTTTAAGAATGTCTTTCAATTTGGGGTTTTCTGGTCTTTCCTCACAAGCAGATGCAACTTTGGCAGAACTACAATTGATGTTTTTCTTCCAATGCGCCCTTTCAGGATTTGCCTTTTGCTGGTGGTGCCATCTTTCTTTACTTGGTTAAAATGATACATGCCAGGTTTCTCCACCAAAAAGCAAATGAATGAGTGTTTTATACTTATTTAAGAAGAGCAACAGAAATGTCTCAAGTTTGGGAGCCTGGAAAGTCCTCGCTCAGGACAGTAGGGAGCTTGGCTGTCTGGTGAATGCTGTGTGCTGACTCCAAGATGGCGCCGTGTTGCTGCACTGTCTGGTGGGAATGCTGTCGTCACATGGTGGAAGGTGGAATGCAAAGGGGGACAAATTCTCTTTCAAGCTTTTTTATTTTTTATCTTATTATTTATTTATTTTGGGCTTTTTGAGACAGGGTCTCACTATGCATTCCTGTCTTGAGTTCACTTTGTAGCTCAGGCTGGTGTTGAACTCACAATGATCCTCCTGCCTCAGTCTCCCCAGTGCTGGGATTACAGGGGCACCACCGTGCTCAGCTTCAATCCTTTTTATAAGGTCCTTTAATCCCATGACTCAACCACCTCACACAGGCCTACCTCCCAGTGCTGTTAAATTGGAAATTAAGTTTAACATGGGTTTTGGAGGGGAGAGAAGTTTCCAGCCGTAGCAGATCTTGGCACGATACACTGTCCTCTCACAGGGATAACAGCAGAGCAGGCCCAGAGCGTGAGGGCCTGAGGCTCAGCACATGCTGGTCTGCTGTCCTGGCTGACACACATGCAGTTCAAAGTCTTAATACAACATCAGTTGAGGACTAAACTCTTAATTTAATTGCTATACTCTTCGAGAATTTTCTGTCATAATGAAGATTGGGGAAGCCCTGTAGCATACTAAAAGCCTCCTTCTCGGGCTGTTCTCCCTTATCCCCCATAAGTGGTACATCTTCAGGTCTCCACATCCCTCTGAAGTGGACTATTGCTCTTTATTTGCATCCTCAGCATCGAAGTCCAGGCATTTATACCCTCTTAACTGGAATTCCAGCACAGCCCCCTCTTCCTGCTTTGTGCCTCCATAGAGCAGGCAGAACAGGCTCACATAAAACTCCCCAGTCAAGCACAAGGGCCACGCTGACATGGGAGCTTCCTGGTCTTAAGCGTCATCTAACCATATCCTCCCACAGTTTCCTTGTTTCTTATTCAAAAAATCCCTTTATAACACTGAGATGAGCCTTATCCACCAAAAAATAAGCTAAGTGTCAAACAGTTGGGTACTGATTGCTTGATGTGCCCTGTGACCATTGCATTCCTCCAGAGTAGAGAGAGTTAATAGAATCTGATACTTCTTTTCTGGGGGGTGGGGTGGAACAGGGGTTACCTGGAATCAAACTCAGGACCTCATGCTTGCCAGGCAGGCAATGTGCCACTGAGCTAAATCCCCAGTCCCTTCTGATATTTCTCTTGCCCTCAGATATGGAAATAATTTATGTAAGATACTCAGAATTAATTGCAAGGAACATACACATTTAAAAGGACTCATGTTTCACTGACATGAAATAATAAATTTGGTTCTATGGACATCTGGTTGACAATGCGATGTCCTAAGATCTAAAACAAATTTGATGATGTAATTCAGTACGTATCTTTCCACTTTTACTTGCATGTAGGAGATGATCGCTCACAGAGCCTATCTATATTTATACATAGAGTTGGCTGCATGGTCACATAAATCATGAGAAAATTTGGAGCAGATGTTGGGTAGTTGAAATTGCCCTATTAGGGCTGTATTTTAAAGGAAAAACGACACAGAGAAGACTTTCTACATACTTCACAGATAGAGTAATAGAGCTACTTGAAAAGTATTTATATTCTAGATAGGCTGATCTTTAATCAGCAAATGTGACTGCTTTCTTGTCTGGTCTGGGATGAGCCAGACAGCAGAGTACACAGATATTTCCAGGCTGCAGGGGACAGGGCTTTGGAGACCTTGTCTGCTTGTCGGTGTGGCCCTGAGTTCTTTCTCCTCAGGCTGGTAACTTAGATCTTTCCCAGGGCCTTCGCATAGTAGCTTCCCCTGGGCTCAAAGCCCTTTGTTGGAGAAGGATGAAGTAAACGTGAGCTAAACCTGAGGTCTTACCAATTACAGAAAGCAACTCTTTGGCAGTAGAAATCGACACAAACATTTACAAAATCCTCTGTTTTACTGGTACTGACTCCTTTGAGCCTGTTTCATCTGAAGTCATTGTTTTGAACCTTTCTTAGAATAAATTTCCAGATGTGATTTTCTAGGGAGGAGAACGTCTTCCTGAAGACAAATACCTGTGCTGTGGAGATAAAGTAGACGATTTCCTACTTTAAGTGGCCTCTGGCTTTCCTGCTTTCATTTCTGCCTTTCGTGTTACTGTCTGGAGCTTCACAGAAGCCTGGTCCTCCTCTTTCTCCTCCTCTTCCTCCTCCTCCTCCTCCTCCTCGTCTTCTTCTTCCTCCTCTTCCTTGTCCTTCTCCTCCTCTTTCCGTGAAAAATAAAGCAGTAAAGCTACAGTATGCATTGTGGGAGGCCTGAAGACAAATGGATTGGAAAATAACTTCACCCAAATAATGACTCAATTAGATTTTCTCACAGTGGACAATGAACTCTGCTGCTCTTAAATGCGATCAAGATGTTTTGAATGATTGAAACGCCCTCTACAGCTGGGTGACCATGATTTCAGGGGTGAGTTGTGTGGGTAGACAAAATGGGATGGTACCACAAATGTGTCCTGGGTAAAAATTGGGCTTGGAAGCTGGGGAGGTGCTGAACACTCCTTTCTCTTTGTGCGGAGGAGCTGGGTGCCGTGTCACACCATCAGTGTCCTTCCACAGAAGGCTACCTTGAGGACTCTGGGTTCAGTTAGGCAAGGTGAATGATGGGCAGAAAGAAATGTCTTAAATCTGAAAACAACTTCTAATTTCTGAACGTTGTTGAGGTCATCTGATAACTTTTTCTTCTGGGTATTGGGAATCGAACTCGGGATCTTTCACTTGTCAGGCAGGCACTGTGCCACTGAGCTATATCCCCACCCCAAGGTCATTTCAAAAATCACCAAAAATAGTGAATATATCAACCTGTCATACACAGAGACACTTACCTGTTTAGGAGAAAGTGCCAAAGCCCATCCACGCTGCCCTTTTCCCTGTTTCAAGCATTTACTGTGCCGTTACTGGGTACTGAGTAGTGTTAGCCTCGGTGATCTTGTGATTTTCATGTTACTCTAATAAACCAGTGCATTACTCATAGTGTATTTTTGGATAAAAAAGCAGTTTGAATCACAAAGAAGACACAGATTATAAGAACATACCACAGGGTATTAACTCCTCTTTGGATAATTGGATAATAGGTGATTCTTGATTTTATAATATTTTAAAAATAGAAATGCTACAACTCAGTTTATGTCTAACTCAGGCTACTAGGAAAAAGTCCTCCCAGTGATGAATCACCAACATTGGCAAGGACAGCATTTTATTTGTTGCCATAACTGCACAAAACTTTACAGACTGGTCATTTACTGTATTTACCACTAGAAGCCGGTTGATCTCCAGATTTCTACTCCTTAGGAAGCCTCCACACTTAGAACCCTTAGATGTCTTTGTAGCTGTTAGCTGTGCAAAACACAGCCCCTTGGGAGACAAGCGACTCAAGGGTCAACTCCCAGATTATTCAAATGCCAATATTTAATTTGTTTAGATACACTTTTATCGTATACAAAGAGGCTTTATGTCCATTTAAAAAACAAGTCATGCTAGTCTAAATGTTCGTGTCCCTTCCAAATTCGTATTTTAAACTAAGCCCCCAAAGTACTGGGATTAAAAAGCAGGGTTTTGGGGGGAGTGATTAAGTCATAAAGATGGAAGGAAAAAGAGGCCCTAAGACCATGTGAGGACACAGTGAAAAGGCTCTGATCTATGGGCCAGGAGCTGGGCCTGCATAAGACACCAGATCTGCCAGCACTTTGATGGGGGGGGGATTCCTAACCTCCACACTTGTGAGAGATAAATTCCTGCTGTTTATAAGCCACTGGTTTGGTTATTATAAGCAGTCTGAATGGACTAAAATACTAATCTTTCCATTTTCCACCAGAAGACTACATCATGCTATTGCTTTAAATCTCTTTTTCTTGAGCCAAGTTTAGACAGGATATAAACTCTAGGTAATCCCTAATGCACCACAGCGCAGAGATATCTGCTAGGCACGCTGGAGGCGTCAATGAATAGCACTAGGTCTGAATCACTGTTGAGCGATGGCCAAGGACTTAACTCTACAAATACTGATCACATCACCCAAGTATTTTTGGATTACACATAAATGTTTCCATTTTTAAAAACATTTTTATCTTAAAAGACTTGCAGAGCTTGCAAGGAAAAGAATAAAAAAGATGAATTTCTTATTTGGTGAATTAGGAATAGCCCCAGCTTACTGTAGAGAAAATGTGAGTAGAACTGTTCTAAATGAAATTTGATGTAGTCCTGAGGTATCCATGTGCCCCCAGAATTGCACGACAATTTGGGAATTATCCATAGTCTGAGGAAGCCTTACCATTACTAGAAAGTTCAAAGTACAAAGTATGTGGGTAGGATTTTTTCCTTGCAGTTAAAATACCAGTGGAAAATACCATTTTTGAACTTGGACCTGCTAAAGGGTACCTCTAAGTTGTGTTTTGATTATCTCAGCATAGATTTTCTTCATCTGTTTGCTAAACAGGATAATATTGCCATGGATATTTTCCACTGCCCCATAATTTCTCTCACACATTCCAGCACTTTCCTTTCAGAACTGCTACATGTGATACCAATTGAACACATTAGCATGTCATTTGTTCTCAGCATGGTTGGTAAATTCAGAGGGGAAAAAACTGTAAAAATATGATCAAAAGAGAGAAAACAAACTGGAGAAGAATGGGCAGGGGGAGGACGTATGAGTTGATTTAGCAAATGTTTTGGAGGTGACTTAACCCTTTCTGAACTCATGTTGCCTCTGTGTTTAGGCTAATCAGAGTGGCTTTCTAGGCAGAGAGTTGGACTCTATGAAGTAACATATTTCACTGAGTTAGCTGCTGCCAGGGACCGAGAGGTGGGGACTGGTATACAAACAAGGAGGAAGACAGTTTTCCCTACACCATGGTGTGGACACTAAGCGCCAGCTGTCCCATGTGACCCCAAGATGCCACACCCAGGTGACCCTGCTCAGCTGTCAGCTTGCTCACCCACCTGTGCTGCGTTAAGTGGAAATATCTTCCCTGGGTCACTGCAGAAGGCCTGTCTGGCAAGGACAATTCAGAACTGTGTGTACGGGCTTACCGCACAAGTCCAAGAGACTGCAGATGTCCATCTACACACTTCCTGTGGGGCTGTCACAGAATGCAAATGAGTAGGATGCAAGAGGGACAAGTGCTACTGTGATACCATAGCTGATATTTCTGCACTCTGTCCACTGCCAAAGTCCCCTCACTTTCTGTCGCCAGTCCTTATGACATTCCCCAATCATTCATCTTACTGCAGCCAGGATTGTCTTATCGAACAGATAGGAACATGGATGTGCTCATTTACATATGACCAACACATTCCTTTTGATTTTAGGACAAAATCCAAGGTCCCTCCTGTGGTCTAGGAAGTCCTACATGGTCCTATACATCTGCACGCCTGCTTGTATCCCTCCTGCATGGGACCCTCTCATACTACCTATCTCCTTCTCCCTTGCTCCTTTAAGACACACTGCCAATCTTCACGCAGGGCCACAGCGCACACAGTGCCAGTGACTGGCCTGCTCACTCTCCACCCTAGCGCTGCCCTTCTTCCAGATCTGCTTTCAGGCATCACTTCTTCAGAACAGCCATCCATAACCTTTGGTCTTGACTGGGCCCCCTTGTTATTCACCGTCGTAGAATTAGAGCAGGAACTGATTTTGAATCATACAGTCTATCCTTAGATCCTAGCACAGGCCATGATATACAATAGGTACTTAATAAATGTTTGCGTTGTCTTAATGCATGCATTCTGTTCCTACAACCGCCACAATAAACTGTGAGGAGCAGCCTTGACCTTTTTTCCCTTTTCTTTCTCCTTTTACATTTTGCCTCCAAAGAGTTGACTTTGTCAAAACTAAACAAACGCTTTCTTTCAGAAGGGACTCTCTTCAGTGAATGCATAGAATGAGGTATAGAAAGAGATAAGGTGGTTTTATTTCTTCATTTCTTTTTGACCTCTTGAATTTACAGCAATTCCTGATAATTTTCAGCTGTTATATTGATGGGCTAAGACTACTTGTCCATTCCAGATCATAAAGTTTCAAAACGGGCCCAGGTCAGAAACCACAATGCGTAATTACACATTCCTCTTATTGAAGTCACCCAGGGCCAATTATTCACTGTGCCAGACTCATCCAAACAAGTTACTAGCCAATGGTTTCCAAGGTACTGCTGCCCAGACAACCAAGTTCCCAAGTGCTGGAGCACTAGGACTGTGCAGACTGCTAAGAATGGTGAGAGACCATAAGGCTCAAAGGCAGAGTTGGCCACAACAAATGTCATTGGAAATAGCCTCCCTTCATGTTAATACACAAGCAAGACTGTCGGGGAATCTCAGCTTAGAACCTGTCTAGAAAATCGGCACATTTACAGAACCAGTATTTCTGTATTAGGGCTGGTTACAGTGAGTCCTAATTCTTTCACAGAGCATTTGAGGAGGTGGGAGTGAGTCAGGACACTGCCTTTTGATTAATCAGGTTGGAAACTTGGACAGACACAGTAAACTGTCCCAGTTCTAAGAGCAAGACACCGGCAGAGCCAAGCCAAAGAACCTGATCTAATTATAGGCAGTTCAGTTCTGTTTCTTTAAAGTTAAATCCATGATTACAAAAGGGTTTTTACGAGATGTGGCACAGAGGTCACCAGCATTAAAATCACTCCAGAGAGTCTGCAGGAGACATCCTGACTCAAAAACTTCTGGGAACGGGCCCTAGACATTTTCAACATGTTCACCAGCCCTACTGGGGTTGGTGTCCACTAATGTGAGATTGGTGTCCACTAATGTGAGATTCACAAAGTTGAAATTAAATTCCTGCCTTAAAAGCTCATATCTTTTCCAATTTTATGCTAAAAATTTAAGACAAGGAGAAAGAAGGATGGTCTTAAATCTTCCAGTTGAAGTCACTGATACTTGGGCTGAGTAAAGGGACTTCCACACAGTAAGGACCTGAGGAGAGAAAGAGGAGATTGCTAAAATCAGAGGAATCCTTTTGGATGGAGGAAGAACATTCTTCTCAGTGGTTTTTGTTGGAAATGCTTCAGCCAATTGCTTATATTAAGCCTAACCAAACATTTTATTGCATAGGGGCATGATGGTGAATCTTTTAGAGCTTTCAGTGATTCAGACAGCCTGTGACACCATGTATGTCATAGGTTCTGCACCACTGGCCAGGAAATCTGGCTTGTGTTGGGCTTTAGAGGCAGCCAAGTAGAGGAGATGAATTCTTTTGCTTTAGATTGACTCTTGCACCCAGGAGTAGGACAAAAAGTAGTTAGGCCTTTGCCAGACTGTTGGTTGGCATTTAGTCATCTGAGTCTCAGAAGTTCTTGCCAGTTCATCCTGGCTTTCTTAGGAATCTGCCAAAAGTAAGCATAATTTTTTTCTGAAATTATCAACTCACATGAATTTTTATTTCTGTGAAAAAAATTTATAAATGTAATGTCCTGCACAAGATTAAAAATGATCAGGGCTACTCAAAGACAGAATGACATAAGAGAAATGTTAGAAAAATAAAAAAGAGAAGAAACAGACCTACAAGAGCTTCAGATATTAGTTATCACATAGACTTTGTATCTTCCTCTCCTTCTTCGCCTCTTCCTCTCTTTCCTCTTCTTCCCTCTCCCCACCTCCTCTTCTTTCTTCTTCCTACTTCTCTTCCTCTTCTTTTCCTCCTCTCTTTCCTCCTACTTTTCCTTCTCCTCTTCCTCCTTCTCCTTCTCCTTCTCTTTCTCCTCCTCTTTCTTCTTCTCCTCCATTTGTGATGCTGGGGAGTGAATACATGGTTTCCAATAAGCCAGGAAAGCTAGGGATTCCCAGCCATCCATGTAGAGTCTGCAGCAGTTATATACTTTGTATTCAAAGAGCTAGAAGACAAACTTAAGAATTTCCATCAGAAAACTAGAAATAATGAAGAAGAATCAAAGGAAAAATTTCAAAATTAAAAATACAATAACAGATTAAGAATACTATGAATCAGTTTTACAAAATTCAATATGATTTTAAAAATCATTATTTTAATATTCACACTAAAGATTATAGCATATATTTGATTTATAGAAATCTAGTATTGATTTTTCCTTTTCTTTCTATACAGTCCAGTGTTTTGTTAAAAATTACTTTAACTCTCTGCTGTAACTTATATTTTTATATATTTAAGCCTCATGATCTATGATCGATTCAATGTAGTTGAAAGTCATTTTGATTTACCCACATAGTTTCCATTTGTATTGTTCTTGTTTTCTATATCTCTACACTCCCATCTCAGGTAATTTTCCTTCTACCTGAAAGATGTATTTAAATATTTTGTTTACTGTAACTATGCAAGAAAAATTTTTTCTCATTTTTTGTTCATCTAAAATGTTCTCCTTTTTTGTCAGGCATGCCCTTGACTCTGAAGATATTTGCAGTTATAGAATTCTGGGTAAGCTGTTGTTTTTCAGCATGGTAGAGACTCAGTCTAGCACTTCTTAGCTCCCATCATTCCTGTTCAAAATCAGCTATTGACAGTTTCTCCTTGGGAGGTAGTTTTTAGTTTGAAAAAATTTTGACTGCTCTTACAATTGATTGCTCATTTGTTTTTAGTTTTCAATAAATTTACTTATGTGCCAAATGTGGACTTGCTTTTATTTCTTTTCAGGGTCCTCAGAACTTCTAAACTATGTGGCTTGATATCTTTTACCAGTTTTGAATTGTTCTTAGCCCTTCTCTCTTAAGACATTGCTTCTGCATGATTTTCTCACCTACCTCCTTTGGAAAACCCAGTCGCACATATAACAACTGAGCCTTGTGTCTCCCACTCTGCCTTTTATTTTCTTTTCTCTGTTCTTTTATTCTTTTTTCCCTGCTTCATTCTGAAAGTTTCTTTTTCTAACTAACAATTCTCAAACTTTAATATCTTTAAAGTCACCCAAGAGTCTTATGAAAAAGCAGGTCTCGGTTACGAGAGCCATAGTGGCGCCGACAATTCTGCATCTCCACCAAGTTCCATGACTAAAAAAAGGGCACTAGGTAAAAACCAAGGAAAGATGAATACAACACGTCATTTAGCTTGTAACACATACAATTTAGTTTATAACACGTAATTTATTTTCTAACACATACAAGCTTTGCAACCCTTCTATAACTCCAAAACTATCCTAAAATTACAGATTTTTTAAAAAAAATTCCAATGTTACATCAGTACTTCTGGTCCACAGTGCAAGTACAAGATTCTAGTGAGTCTTCCTGGTGTGACCAGCTATCAGATACCTCCAGTCATATAAATAATAAACATGTTTACACTCATCTGTAGTACAGAATCATCATTCTCAATTTGCCAACCAAATTTTGGTTTAGGGTCCATTTAGCTTCTTCAGAATGGATAAAACAACCTATATAGTCTATTTAAAAGACCAGAGTGATGAGACTGGATTTAAAAATACAAAATCCAATTACAGTATATATAATTTATAAGCAACCATCTAAAACATATGAACTCAGAAGAGTTATTAGTAAAGGACTGAAAAGATAGTGTGAAAACCACTGAACATACTTAGTTTTGCTACATTAATATCCAAAGATAAAGTAGATTATAGAGTGTATTGTCAGAGATAAACAATAACTTTCAGAAATGAATACTTTGATACAGAGGATAATATAACTTTTCAGAGTTTTCATGTCTCAGAGAAAGGAGCCTCAAAACACTAATGCATGAATCAAGTTTCCAACACTAAGAGAAACAGAAATGTGTAATTATAGTAGAAGATTGTTATAATCTAATTCAAGCACTGACAGAACAAATAAAAGTAGAGACAGAAACAATATAAACAACATGGTTAGAAAACTGACAGAATGGATACATAGTCCACCTTGCATCCCCAAACTGCAAAGATACATTTTTTCCCTAAGTGCAAATGAAATATTTTTAAAAGGGATCAAGCAGTGGTTACATTGAGCTTTTCTTTTTGGTAAATCCTTAAGCTGTACATTTTAATTGTATGGACATACCTATTTTTGTAGTATTTCCCATATAGTTTGGAAGTTCTATGTCTAGGACTATTAAGACCCTCCATGGTATAAGAGACATGCCTTTTTCTACCTTATGGCTTCAAATTTTTAAGGCTGCCTCTGCCTCAAAATATCTGCTGAAATGCACCCACCAGAACCATATTCCAAATACAAGAAAAAGGACTCAAAACCTCCTTTTTAAAGATACTTTCTAGAATTTGCAAGTTCTATTTCTGTTTTTATGCCACTGGCTGGAATTCACTTTCATATCTATCTCCACAGAGGTATAGGAAAGAAGTCTTTATTTTACTTGGCCTCATACTCAGACCCCCGAAAGAGGGAGCATTCTGCCAGGGGTTTAACTCAGTGGCGTAAGAGCCTGTCTGGCAAGTGCGAGGTTGTGAGTTCGATCCTCAGTACCAATAATAATAACAACAATAATAATAATAAATAAAAAAGAGAGATTCTTACTGCTAAATAGAGGAAGTAAAAATGTTTAAATACTGTCTTAGTTACTTAAATATTGTCTTGTTGCTGGGACAAATACCCAACACCCACAAGTTAAAGGAGTAAATGTCTAATTTAGCTTACAGTTTGTACAGGTTTCAGTACATAGGCATTTGGCTCCAAGGCAAGGTAGCACAGCAGAGGGGCATTGCAGAGGAGAAACAGTGCACGGCATGGCAGGCAGGAAGTAGCATCAAGGCCTTCCTTTCCTTTGTATTTCACTTAGGCTGCAAACCTATTGGTTGGTTCCACTCATACCCAGCGTGGGCCTCCCATTATTTACACCCAGCACTATGCTAAACCAATCAGAGAGCTAATTTACCTATCACACGCCCTTACTCCATATTCATACAGCATAGATCCAATCACCTCAGAAAAGCCCCACCTATGAGTTTATGAGGTTCAGGGGGACAGCTAAATACAAGTCACAAAAGGTACATAAAGAGAGAAATTTTGTTATTTAATAGGTATTCTCCCTCCAATGGCAACCATTGGCAAAAAAAAAAAAAAGTCAAACATCTTCTCTGGACTGTACTTTGCAGATACTCCCTGACTTACGATGGGTGATGGGTTACATCCTCAAGAGCCCATCAGCAATCAAAAATATCAAGGTGTCAATGCATCTGATACACTTAACCTGCTGAACATCAAAGCTTAGTCTTGCCTATGGTAAATGTCCTTGGAACATCTGAAATATTCTACAGTTAGGTAAACTCATTATTCGAAGCCTATTTTTGTGGCAAAGTGTTTTATTGGGTGTATTTTATTGGATGTAGTACACAGCAGTGCACTGGATGTTTACCCTCACGATCATGTGAGTGCTGAGAGCTGTGGCTTATAGCCCAGCAGCCTGAGAACGTACCCTGCTGAATATGGCTGTCCCAGAAAAAGATCAAAATTTGAAGTGTGGTTTCTACTAATGCATATCATTTTTGCACCATCTTAAAGTTAAAATATCTTAAAACATAAGTCAGGGACCATCTGTATTCCTTTGGTGTAGCATGCAGTTTCTTGGCGTAGTATGACAGGAAGGAACAATCAAGCAAGCAATTCGTGAATCAAGACAGGCTTTGCATTTATTTATACACTGAGCGAATCAGCTGCAGAGATCTTACTTCTCCACTTAAAATGAGTGAGCTGCATGGAAACTGAAGTCATTAATAAATACAGCCACTATTTCATGTAAGATATCCAAGTCTAAATCAAATGCAACTGTTGAAGGGCCAGATGTTATTCTCATTGCTGCAGTTGAGTGTTTTCCTGGAAGTGATCTCACCCTGATGGTAACGCCGTTGTCCAACTGGGCATGCTATTTATATCCAGAATCCCCGCTGTCAGGTTTAAAATGCACAAAACTGCAAACAGCTAGTGCTTTGAATGCTGAGTCTATCACAAGGAATTTAAACAGTGTCCTTGGCTGTGATGTGTTGACTTCAATGGCTGTCCAAAGGGAAGATCTTATGTAACTTGTAAACACACTGGGATGTTACCACCACGCTCCAAGGCACAGTTCTGAGAGATACCGCCACATGAATCAGTGTGGAGAAGCAAAGACTTCACTGTTCTCTTTTGCAAAGAAAACTTAACTGCAATTATTTATCTTCTACAGATTAAAAAGGCTATATTCCCAAAGTCGAAGGGGTCTTTGATTAGTCATAGCAATGCCAATTCTTAAAAGAGAGAGGAAAAAAAAGACACTACCAGAGAGAAGTGTGACACTGCCTTTTATTGGGAGTATTTTCTTGGTTTTGTTTTCATCTTTAAAATTGGAGATAGAGTGGCATCACAAGAGAATAAACTGGTTTCAGAGCCTATCATAATATTTTTATGGATAATTATCCAATTTGACTTTATGCACTTATCTCATTGAAACATTTGAATGAAAATGTAAAAACAGTAGCTATTAACACATTTATAGCTACTCACATTTCTAATATTTCTTTCACAATATGAATATGAAGTAGTACATTGAGATGATTTCTACAATGAATATTAATATATAGAAAAATAACTGTTAAGGATGATAAAAACAACAACTAACGTTTCTATGAGCTTCCTATGGGCCAGGGCCTGTGCTAAGTGGCTTCTGTGCTTTATCTCACTGTGTTGGTCAGTTTTCTGTTCTCATAAACAAACAGACAAACAAACAAAAGCAAACTAACAAATTTACACAAGGCTTATTTTGGCTCAAAGTTTTGCAGGTTTTGGTCCGTGTCGATCGACCCCTTTGCTTTTAGGTCTGTGGTGAGGAAGTGCATCATGGAGGGCGCAGGTGAAGCAAAACGCTTCACTTAAGGACTGGAACATGAAACAGAGAAAGAGAAAATGACCAGGGTCCCACAGTCCTTTCAAGGGCACACCCCCAACGATCTGAAGACCTCTCACCAGGCCCTGCTTCCTAATGGCACCAGCATTCCCAATAATGCCATGCTGGGGACCAAGCTTTTAACACCCAGGCTTTTAAGTGACATTGTGGGTCCAGGCCATGGCTCCCACTGTGGGAAGTTCTATGGTTATTTCCTGGGTCAGCAGAGGAGAGGGAGGTGCAGGGAAGGCCTATCCCTTGCCCAGCGCTGCTCTTGAGGAGAGGGTGGGATTTGAGTCCTACTGTGCTGACTCCAGAGCCCCTCTCTGCAGTACTGGGCACACAGCCTGGTACACAGGAGAGCTGCCCTAAGCTCTTGCACACGATAAGCTGCTAACAAAGGAAAACGAAGGACATTTACACAAAAACAGACTAATGCAAGCCGAAATTCACATACTTCTCACCTTACTGGAGCTCGAATTGGACAGATGAGGTAATGCAAGGCGATGGGAACCACCTGGTGAGTACCTCTTTCCCCCTTTTCTACCTCTGCCTAGAAGTTACCTCTAAGTTCCAGCCCTTCCTCTGTCCCCCAGGGGTTGGACGGCTATGGTCCAGTTGCTTCTCTGGACTGGGCTGTTCTGCAAAGGGAAAAGATTCAGTTAAAAGGATTTCAAAGCATCCCCTCTGCTCTGAACTACAACTGAAGTCATTTCTAAGCTTTTGCCTGTGAAAATTAGTCCCGGGACCCAACCAAGTCATTCCTTTACTTGTAAAAAGAAATTAAGTCCTTTATTTTAAAAAGAGAGCTCAATGCTCTTACAAAGATCAACATTTTCCACAAGGATAAAACTGTCTCGATGGCAAAACACTGGTGGCAAGACGGCAAGCGTCCATTATGGGGATGACTCAAAACCTGGGGGCCAGAGCGGACCTTTAGAATAACTGATGGATCAAATGATTCCGATGACTTTCACAGTCCTGGGTTATTCCAGACCAAATGCGTCAGCGGAGATTGGAAGCAGCAGAGCACGCACCCAGAGGCTCTGACGGCTGTTCCATGGCGCCCACTAGTGGACTGTCACGACGTGGCCATGCAGCGTTAGTAGATGCAGGGTTCCAACAGCTCTGCTTTCCAGCCATGACCTCGCGCATGCGGAAACTGAGGGAGAAAGAGAAATTGCTTTTCCCAGAGGCACCAACTAGGGACGGAGTTGACCTTCTGGCAGCCAGCTTGCCCCATGGAAAGAGTTATCCTTTGTACAATACTCTTAATTATTCATCGCAACCACCACTTTATTTGTTGCAAAACGCGGCTGCCACATGAAAACAAAATGCAAATTTATTCTGCCCCTAACCCAAGGAAATACAAATTTCTGTAAAAGATCTTAGTTCTTTTGACTGTGTCATAATTTATGCAAATCAGTCCTTGGGAGCCTCTCTTCTGTGAATAGTTTATTAGAATCAAATGATTTACAGAGTTAAATAATATTGTAAATAAGAATTACTTGACAGAATCTCTTACTTTCTCATTCAGAATGGGGATGCAGATTGCAAATTCAGAGTACATATTTGACAAACTTGACCAAATAGCCCTAAATCAGGTGTATGGGAGTAATGCTTTTTACTCATCACGTAATCCACCAATACTTTGAAAAGCTATTAAGGGTACTTTTGTGGTCCAGTAATGTTTGACCTTGTTAGGGACATAAAAGCAGCATGTGACCCTGTTCTTATCCTCAAGGGGGTTCCATTTTTCACACATAAATGAGACCTGTACAAAGGATACAATGCAAGAGGATAGTTCTCAAATAATTTAAGCACCTCATAAAAAGGTTCCAAGGTGTTTTAGAGCATTGATAAACTTAGAAATAGCTAGGAGAATGGCATGGAGGGAACAAGAGGGCAGGTAGGTAGAAGGAAAGGAAGAAAAGAAAGTGGCAGATCAGTATAACTTAAGAACTCAGGGCAATTGTTGATGCAGGAAGGACTGCGTGTCTCTGAAAAAGAAAAGGGATTCGGAGCAACGCTGCCATGGTCCATCTCCTGTGACCCACAGCTAAGACCTCTCTCACTTTTTGAGATGGAGTCTTGCTATTGGTCCAGGTCGGCCTTGAACTCATGGTGATCCTCCTGTCTCAGCCCCCCACAAGTGCTGGGATTACAGGCATTTGCCATCATGCCTGGCCCAGCTGCCTTTTCAGTGCCTCTCTGTGTAGCCTAAATCTCATAGTCAGGTTACTAACCCTGCACCTTAGCTAGCAGGCTCCCTTCTTCTGCCCCCAGCAGGACAGCCAGGCACCTCTAGAGAGGACCACAGAGGGCTTGCTCACCTGGTGCCCAGAGGCCTTGGTAATTCCTTCACTTCTTCTCCACTTAGCCACAGTGTGCAATGCAAACCGTGTTTAATCTCAAGCTCATGATCATTTCATTATCTCTCTCACATCTTCTCCTTGATCCAGAAGGTTGAAAGCACCCTTGTGAGCTTCCTGAGGCACCTTGTCCCCACCTGAAGATGGTGAGTGTTACTTACTGTCCTTTTATGTCCTCAAACATCACTGCTTCAGGCCCTGACTCTCCCATCTGCAACCTTTCACAGAAGAGAGCGCTATCTTTGCTTCTGGAAATTCTGTTTTAGGTGAATGAAACACATCAAGAAACCTGAATCAGCCCATCAGACCCAGAGAGCGGGAATTAGAAATCACCCAGAGGTTGTCCTTGGAGACAGGAGCACAGATACAGATGAGTATCTCCCCAGGGCCAAGGTCACTGACTGAGCCTCAGTTTTGGTGTAAGCAATGAGCAGGAACAGATGAGGCAGTAAAAATAACAACACAGAGGTGCTTTGTGTTCTTAACTGAAGTAAAAGGGGGAATGAGGTCCCCTAACTTGCTAAATGGAGCATTTACACATCCTTTCACGTTGGCAAGGCAACATTTTCCATTTCTTCTCTTTTACAAGTTTGGGAGCTATAGACAATGAAAAAATGTTCCAAAATATTTGATATTGATCAACAAAACAGCAATCCATTTAACAGGAGATTTTTGTTTCAAAAAAATCTCTCACCTATCCATGTTCTCAAATGATGCTTAGGAAGAGCGCCTGCTATTTGTTATTGAAAATACAGAGCCTTGGGCCAACCCGAATTTATCTTCCCTTGCGGGATTCTCTCTGCTCTGTTTACCACACCACCCACTCTTTGATTTTCTCTGAGAGCCCTTCTGTTTCTGTATGGCTTGGCGCTGGTAAAACACAAGAACACAAGCAGAGCGCTCGCAGAATGGAAAACATGTTCATAAATGTGGAAAGATGGGATCTTTCCCTGGCCTGATCATTTTATTATGTCTCATTTCTCCTTTAATGCCTCTTGAAAAGTTTTAGACTGAAAGCAACATAAGGAAAGTTTTTAATGAGATTGCAATTAGGAATATAAAGCTTCCATAAATTAAGCTGACGAAATTGCTTGAAGTTCTGGAAAGGGGCCCACAGCCATAGGCTGTGCCAAGTTCTGCTCTTCTGGTTCAACCCTCAAAGTCAAAGGACATAGCTAAATTCTTGCTCTTGAAGCAAAGCTACTAGAATCATGCAATGGTTAATTTTAGGTGTTGAAATTCTGTTTCAATTTGGTTTGGTCATGTTGCCCTGATATTTGATCAAACATCAGTCTAAATGTGGCTCTGAGCTAGGCTTGGTGTCCCACATATATAATCCCAGGGCTCTGGGAAACTGAGGCAGTGGGGTCACAAGTTCAAACCCAGTCTGGGTATTTTAGTGACTTAGAAAGACTTGGTCTCAATACAAACAAATACAAAAAGGGATAGGGATGTAACTCAGTACAAAAAGCCTGATCTCAGTCTTCAGTTATGCGCCCCCCAATAACTGTGAAGATGAAGTTGACATTCAAATCAGCAGAATTTGAGTAAGCAGATTAACCTTCACCATGTGGGTGGGCCTCATCTAGTCAGTTGAAGGTATAAGAAGAAGAAAGATGGAGGGCCCTGGAAGAAGAAAGAATCCTATCTTCAGATTTTCTTAGGACCCCAACAATACACTATTCCTTGGGTCTTCATCCTGTCAGTTTGCTTTGCAGAGTTTGGACTCCTCACAATTGCATGAGCTAATTCTTTAGAAACTTGTATCTTGCCAGATGTGGTAGTGCATACCTGTAATCCCAGCACTTGGGAGGCTGAAGTAGGAGGACTGCTGTTAATCTGAGGCCAGCCTGGGCTGCATAATGAGTTTAAGTCCAGCCTGAATTATGTAACTGGACACTGTCTCAAAAATAAAACCAAAGTAAATCCTTTATCTATGTAACTTTCTTTCTTTCATCTATCTATCTATCTATCATCTATCTATCATCTATCTATCTATCTATCTATCTATCATCTATCTGTTATCCACCTATCTATTCCCTCCATTGGAACTGTTTCTCTGGAGAATCGTGACTAATAGAGATGAGAACTCTTGTTAATCGCAAGGAGAAAACTTTGTGTCCAAAAGAACGAAGTTGAAGTTGGAAATCACAGAAGAGGCCTCCAGGCTAGGAGTGTCACATTTTCCCTGCAAATTTAATGTTTACAGTGCTGTCTGGGTGAGAATCCCTTCAGATGGGATGATCCACTTTGAGGGTCGCAGTCTGTCTCTTTGATGTTCACCAGGTCCAACCAAGCTTCTTATCTTGAAATAACAGAAAGGATTTTTCACATCTCTAATTAACTTCTCATAAAAATTTCAAAGTCAACTTTAAAAACAGGTTGAAAATACGCATGTATCTAGTCTCTGCACAAATGTTTTCTAAATGTCCAATGATTACTTCCCTCCCCTCTCTCAATCCAACAGAAATATTCCTGGAGCAGTTCTGGCTCTCCCTAGAGTCAAATAAAAGTCAGAAACTCCATCTTTGTTGCTGGAAACAGGCCAGTGGGGAATTAGGCTGGATTTCCAGTGCCTTCGGAAATGCTTCACAGGCCCAGTTTGCTATGACAACCAACACTCCTCCTCTCGCGTTTCTGAGTTCACACTACCCTTCTTCCCTCTCTGGCTGTGCCCCCCCCCTACTCCCACCCAGGCACTCAGGCATCACTGGCTCATTCGTCTCTCTACTCATCTTCATGTTCTCCTCGTGCTGAGATCAGTGTCCCATACCTACTACTTACTGCACACCGAGTGTGGACTGGCCAGGCCATTACACAGGGAAGCAGTTTTGTAACCAACTCTGGAAGCCCTTCTCCTTCATTAAGTTTCTCTTTTCAGGCAGTATCAGTAACAAGAGAGGCATTTTAAGCCCTGAACCACCAAGTAACATCACTTCTTCCATTGTCATAGCTGAGTTATCACTCAGTTTAAGATCTTCAGCTGTTCTGAGTCAGTCAGAACACCGGTGCCAAGAATGTGTGTGTTGTAACCTCTGGCAACACTCTGACCATGTCTGTGTGTGGTGTAATTTCAGGGTTCAAAGCTCAGTGGACCAAACACATCTGTTTACCAGGGCTTAGGGTAATCCAGGTCTGTGTTTCCCTAGGTGGCTCTGAGCTGTTTGCTTTCTGTTGGTCAGAGTATTAGCAGATGGTGAAATGGAGTGAGCAAATGTGCCCACTATGATTCGGTGAGGATTTGATAGGGTGAAGCATGTCTTTAGAGTGGGGCTTAGCACATTCTGGAATCTGACACTCAAATCGTCTGTTCCCGTAAAAAATCCTCAGGCAGGATTTTTAAAACCAAGACACTCTTACATGAAAAGGGTGGGTTGAAATAACAGCTAGACACAGAGTCTCCCTTGATTGCGTAGTTGTACCCAATGGGATAAAGGAAGTCTTTATTGGGGAAATTTATATGTAATCTAAATATTACAGGTGGGTGTGATATTAGTTTGTTTCATGTAAATTATCACCAGTGCCTCTTGGCTAAAAAAGCATGCCAGACACAGAGTTTAGTGTCAAGTCAATGAACAAGTTAATCCTGAGATCAACTTCAGGTAAATATTAATAATTGAAGGTGTAAATGTGGACAGTGTAATTTAACAAGTTGGAAGATGTCACGTCCTTATTTGATCCTTCACCTTTAGCACACAGTGGATAGAAACAAGCAAAACATTTACAGTCTACACACATACATATGTACATTCTACCTATATGTACACCACCGCCTGGTGCCTATGCTTTCTGACTAGGCTGGATGTGTGTGTGCGCACACACGTATGTGGAGATATTACACTAACATCCCCCATCACACTCGTTCGGATGGTTATTACTGATTAAAAGAGGTGAGGGTTGGAGAGGTCGTACAGAAATGGAAACCCTTACATACTGGAGAGAATGTGCACTGGTTCAGTCACTGTGAAAAACAGTATGAAGGCGCCTCAAAAAAATTAAAATATAACTATCATGTGATTTAATAATCTCATTGCTGAGTTTACATCCAAAAGGACTTAAGTCAGATCTCAAAGGATATTTGCATCCCCGTATTCATTATGCAAAATAGCATATGCAAAATAGGCAAGGTATGGAAACAACCCAAAAGTCCATAATCACCATTGTCTAAAGTGTGGGTAAATATGCATGAATAAAGTGTAGTATATACTTATATAATGGATTATTATTCAGCTTTAAAACAAGAAAATGTTACCATTTATAGCAGCATGGATAAACTTAGAAGATATTATCTGTTACAAAATAAGCTAGTCACAGAAGAACAGATATTATATGATCCCACTGTGATGAGGTATTTAAAATAGACTCTTAGTAGAAGAGAATAGAATGGTGGTTGCCAGCGTTACAATGAGCTGGACACGGGCAATTGTTCACTGGATACAAAGTTTCAGTCATGCAAGAAGAAAGTTCTAGAACTAGGTTTTACAACACAGTACCTATAGTTAATGATACAGTATTGTGCATTTAAAAATGTGTTGATACAACTCATGTTAAGTGTTCTTATCATACAAGAAGCAGAAAATAAAACTCCATGCACAAAAGAATACACGGAAATTTTTGGAAGTGATGGTAATGTTTAGTAGCTTGATTTTGATGATGGCATTATGTATATTAATAACCAAACTCATTGGAATACAGATATTAAATGTATCTATTTTTTTTGCATATCAAGCATGTTTAAGTAAAACTAAAAAACCTCTCAATAGCTTGGATTAGATGATCATTTCTTTTTTAAAAGGAGAAGTTTAATTTGATTTATGGATAATGATTTTTTAAACATGACATTTAATTTACAAGTAGCTAAAAGGGAGAATAAATACATTAAATTTCATTGAAAATAAAGTTTTCTGTGCCTCAAAATGCACCATCAAGAAAGCAAAAAGACAACCTATATAACTGGACAAAATATTTGCAAATTATATAAATAACAGAAGTCTAGTATCTAGAATATATTAAGAATTCTTATAATTCACAATAAAAAGATAAATACTCCAATTAAAAACTAGGCAAAGGGTTTGAGGAGACATTTTTTTCCAAAAAAAGAATAAATGGTCAGTGAACACATAAAAATATGCTCAAAATGATTGTCATCAGAGAAATTAAAAACTAAAGTAAAGTACCACTTCATGCCTACTGGAACTGCCATATTTAAAAAGACAGCTGATAACAGTTTTGGGGGTGAGAGGGTAAACTGGAACTTTTGCACATAACTGGTGCAAACCTAGACTGATGTGGGCACTTTGGAGACTGCTCTGACAGTCCCTCCGAGGGTTCAGTGCCACATTATCGTATATATCAGCAGTTCCACTGCTGAGTGTATCCCCACGAGCTGAAAACGAATGTTCATACAAAAACTCATACTTGAATTCTCCTGGCAGCGTTATTCGTAATAGCCACAAAAAAAAAAAAAAAATGTGGAGGCAACCCAAATGTTGAGTGGGCAAAGTGTGGTGCTTTCATTCACTGGAATAACATCCAATCAGAAAAAGGAATAAAGTACTGACATATGCTACAATATGGATGAACTTTGGGAAAAAAATATGTTACGTGAAAGAAGCCAGACACAAAAGGACAAATGTTGCATAATTCCACTCCTATGAATGTCTTGAATAAGCCAATCCAAAGAGAGCAAAGGTAGATTAATGGTTGCCAGAGGCTGATGAAAGTGGAGAATGAGCAGTGACTGCTGATGTTTATCATTTTTCATTTCCTGCTGATGAAAGCATTTTGGATTGAGCTGGTGCTAATGACTGCAAGACTCTGTGAGCAGTCTTCCTTCTCCTCCAGCCCCAACCCCAACATTCTAAAGAAACACTCACACCCTGTGTGAGCACATTTATGCTGTTCACCCTGTGTCTCCTTGTGTCACCCGGCCCGGCCCTTCATAATCAGCACTGAACAGCGCAGGTCTAGGGAGCAAACAAGGAAATCAAGGGGGCAGAGGCTGATGGGACCATCTGGTGATAGAGGTACCTTCTACTCCTTTCTTCATGGAAAGGGAAGCAGATTTCATTCAGGACCACAAAGTTGGGAAAACTCTTAAAATGCTTCACTTTTCTTTGTTCTTATTCTATACTCATTAAAACACTTCCTTAAGATTTGCAGCACCAGGAAGGCAAGTATATTTCCCCACACTCCAGAATCATCTCCATTGAAAATGCTCTTTACCTTCCTCCCCCCTCCTTCCCTCTTCTCTCCCTCTCCTCCCTCCCTCCCCTGTTTTTCCTTTCCTCCCTTTCCCCCCTCCCTTTTTCCCTCCCCCTCTCTCTCTGCTATTTGGTCCCAGTGAATTGATGAATTGAATGGCTCTTTCTGAATCTGAGATTGAGACACTGAGAAAACTAAGAGTCAGACTCTGGCCTGAAGTAAATTCCCCTCTATCAGGGATGGCCAGGAGATTTTAGTCCACATGCTAGCTTCAGTACATTAATGTTGAAAAAGATTCCGTGCTGAGCAAGATGTTGGGGACATGTTCACATTGAATTTGACTGATTGTCATGCGTGACTAGTGATGATCTGTTTTAGATACACGAGGAAAGTCATAGTGTGTGTTCTGCATTATTTGCCACATAGATTTAGATACTTCTCCCTCAGGAGCAGCTATTCAGAAAGCCTCCTGCAAAGCCCTTCCAACCTGGAATCACTGCATTAGATGTGATACAAAGTTGCATTGTACAAGGTGTTTCATAGGGAGCTGGAGTGGTTTCACCCTCAGTAGCTCACTACTCCATTTAAAGTAAATCAGACCTAGTAGTCACTGTTTTAAGGACTGCAACCTGTACCATTCATCACTCATTCAATGAAAAAGGAAATATCTTTTTCTGGAAAATATTTCTTTAGCTTCTAGCATAAGTCATTTACCTCATTCATTAGAAAACCTGGAAATGACTCATTTCAATATATTGAAATTATTTTTGTAATCAAATCTCCCTTATATATTGCATCTCTCAAAGTGGCAATGACTAACCTCTCATACTTGAAATCATTTCTATTCTCTGTCATCACAGAGGGTGTAAAGAGGTGGGGAGGAGAATGGGGCAGGTAGAATGGGTGATTTGCATGTTTTCTAATCAGAGATGGAAGATACTAAGTGAGGACTCATCACTAGGCTAATTTTCCCAGTAACCAAAACATGTACATCTGATGTTTTTCCCCTCTAATAATGATTAAGCAGACTTTAGTACAGTGGTTCTGGCCTTCCTCCGGGTTTCTGAAAGCAGTTAGTTAGGAAGTTAGTAGGTTTTCCCAGTGAACCCCAGAAGTAAGCGAGAGCAATGGAGCAAGGCCACATCAGATCACCCAGGCCACATTTGCAAACCACACTGGCCCCATCATTTCTACAAAAGCTTCCAAACTGCAGGCCGAATCAAAGATCAGAGATACTGAAGATCAAAGAAGCTGATTACCATACCCTCTTAAACTGTTCTTCTTGCAGCTAAGTAAATCAAAATGGTTGTAAGTAAATGTTCTAAATTGAAGTTTGTAGACTTGCCTAATACTGTAACTTTTTTAGTATTCTTTAAAAAAACCTTTAGTCTTTTCTTGTATTTTACTATGCTTAATTTGGAGATACTACAACTTAATGAAATACTGATATTCTTGACAATAGAGACAAGTAAAAAAAAAAATGTTCATATACCCAAAGTGTTAGTGGAATTTTTTTCATTTGGGGTGATTTTTGCAATAAGAATGCTTTGCTTATATAAACAAATTCATATAGTTACTTCTTAAAATCCAACAGGGAAATTATCACAAAAACACACTATCAGTCTTAAGAAAAAAAAAAAGCAATACTTGGTTAATGGCTTACCAGAGAGAAATACAACAGAAAAAAAAATTGAAAAGATTTCTGCTTATCCACAGAAGAGGTATAAATAAAAATTTTAACATTCATTCCCAGTAGAGCAATGGCCTCATATATGGTGGAACATGGACTTCAATATAGACAAACTAGAGAGAATTTTATAGCAATCTATACATTTATCATCTAACTTCACTAATTACTGGTTGGGCCAATCATGTTTAATCTATATGCTCCCTGCTATCCAGACTCCTGGATTATGTTGAAGTAAATATGAGACATCATGCTGATTTCACACACATAAATATTTCAGTACGGAGGACCACCTGGACAACTCTCCTTAAAAGAAGAGCAATTGTCTCCATCTTGGCTAACCATGGCCCTTTTTCCATGTATTGATATGTACACAGCTGGCTAGGACTCTTCCTTATCCCTTCAATTGGTTTTAAGCAATGCAAATCAGTCTAGCTGAGGTGCTGACGTGTATTCTTTGAAGCAAGGCAACAGTTAGTATTACCTGCCTCCGTAGCTCCCCAGAAACCTGTGTGAGCCCAGAGGGATGGAGAGCCACACTCCCTGCTGTTGGTGGGGATCTGATCGAGCTTTGACGTAAGAGGCTATGACTTCCCAGGGCATAAAGGATTACATGTTAGAGCTGAAGCACTGAACCCAAAACATTAGATACTGTCTCGAACTGTGTCATGCAGGTTACTCTTTCTGCATAGCCTTCCCTCTTCGTACTGCAGAGGTGATTTCAGGCCTCCTACCTAGCCCAGCTCACAGCACTCACACACTTTCTGCCATTCTCACAGTCATCCATCCTACAGTCACTCCCTTCTTCATGAATGAATAAAACCTGGGTTCAGCCCTGTGTTGAGGCCTTTGTTCCGGTTAACCATCACCCTAGCTGGACTTAGGATCTTCTTGGCTCCCCACAACTATAGATGGCCTTAGTGTCTTTATTCTTGCTACAGGTTGCACTGGAAGTGGTAGATTGGGATTAACTTGCTAGAATTCCAATGACTTTTCCATAGGATTACAAATATAAACTTCCCAGACCACAATGAAATCCAGGAAAGGCTATTTCTATGAATTTCCAAAGGTTAAAGGCTATAAAAATCATGCATTCTGCTTAAAATTATAAATAATTCCTAATATCAAACAATATTAAACAGTTGGTGTTAAGATTTCTCTCTAACTTGCTTATTTGAATCACACTCTGAACAGGGCCTATACAACGAATTTTATGGATCAATCTCATAAGTCTTTTAAAGCCCAAATTCCCTTCTCTCTTTTTTCTTTTCCTCAGAATCTGTTTGGGAAAGAAATCAAGTTTTTTACTCTCAGAACTTTCCACAGTCTGCATTTAGCAGACTGTATTCCCATGATATTGTTTCACCTTCTTGTTTATGCCTTGATGTTCCCTTAAACTGGTAGGTAGAGCTAAAGCCTTCATCAGAGCTCAATTTCTGACAAGAATATTTATA
This sequence comes from Dolichotis patagonum, assembly GCA_004027295.1. Lineage (NCBI taxonomy): Eukaryota > Metazoa > Chordata > Mammalia > Rodentia > Caviidae > Dolichotis > Dolichotis patagonum. The sequence continues at coordinate 17,936 of PVJX010012723.1, read as the reverse complement.
GGCAGTTGTTATGGTTTGTGTTCAGATCCTCCCCCCAAGCTGCATGCAATCATGGACGCAGCTAAATCTAGTGTTTGTGATTAGTTTGTTGTGTAGTGCTGGGACTGGTGATGGAAGTGTTGCACCCACCCAGGGGAGGAGCCGATATACAATGTAAGGGCAGAAAGAAGGCATGTTCTCCCTTTTTTTTATTTTGCCATTTTGGCTCTTGCTATTTGTGGCTGTCATAAACAATTGTCCTTAGCTACACCACCCTTCCTTGGAGCCAGCTGAATATGGACTGAAACCTATAAAACTGTAAGATAAATAAACCTTTCCTTCCCTAATTTTGACATTAGGTATTTTGTATCAGAAATGAGAGAAAAGTGACCAAGACAGAAATTGGTACCAGAAGGGTGGAGTCATTGCTGTGACTATACCTGACCATGTGGTTCAAGAGCTTTTCAAAATAGCTTGTGGGAAGAATTTGGAAAGGTTTGGAGATGTTTCCTGAAAGAGTGATGCTGGAACAGTTTAGGCTGTTCTGTAAGAGACATTCTGGTCAGAGCTTAGGAGACCAGAAGGCTGATAGAAAACCTGCTGATAAAGACCAGGTTCAGGTGGTCTCTGCTGGGAAGAAGGGCTACATTGGTTGTTGGACTCCAGACAGCATGTGTTATGGCTTGACAGGAAGTTTTTCTGCATTTTTTTGTGTCCAGAAATTTTGCCTGAGACTGAGATTTGGGGCAATGGATTGATTAATCTGGCAGAAGAAATTTCAAGGCAGTTAAATGTTGAGGCAGTGGTATGGCTATTGTTGGGAGCTTTTACCCAGATTTATATTGTGAATCAAGAGCAAAGAGCCCAGCAGGACTATTCAAAACATTGCGAGTTTAACCAGAAAGCTGTGGACTGTAAAGATAGAGCTGAGACCTTGATTGCTGAGAAGGAATGGAGAAATAAAGATGGCCTGGGAAGCAGCGGGTCTGCCTCAAAACTGAAAAAGTGAAAGACTTTACTCAGAGGAGAAAGCTGCAGAGCACCACATTCCAGAGTGGTGATGGAGGCCACAGGAGGTTAATGGCTACACCAGATTCTAGAATGGTGGTGGGGTAGAGAAGCTGTTCCTCACAATCAGGTTCAGAGAGCTCAGTGACCCAGGCACTGGATCCACACAGCCAAGAGAGAGGAAAGCCTGGCTACTAGTCCAGCTGACAGTGGATCTTGGCAGCATCAATGAGGTGCTGGTTTTAGGCAAATGGAAAATGCATGAGTTCTGAGGTTAAGGCAGCTTCCACCTCAATTTCAGAAGGTCTGGGAGACCAAGCAGTGTGCCCCTATGAGGAAAATACGTGAAGCTGTCAGTGTGAAGCCAAAGGTTCAGTGGAGACCCCAGAAGTTTGGAAAACCCAGGAAAGTGGATCATCTGAAGAAAGCTGCAAAGTCTGAGCAGAATGGGCTTAAGAGAGAAGCTGTGGGAGCTGAAGCCCCTGGAAGTGCTGTGGGGGTGGAGTCACTCAAGCCTTTTGGAGCTTGCGACCAGATTGCTTCAGATGCTGAGTATGAAACTTCAGGACTTAATGTTTACTCTGCTGGATTTTGGACTTTCTTTGGTTCCAATGCTTTGTATTCCTGTTTGTAACTTTTGGAATGGTAATGTTTATCTTGTGCCATTGTATGTTGGAATTGTTTAACTTTGTTTTCATTTGTGCAGAGGCTTGCAGCTAAGAGTTTGCCTTAGATCTCAGAGGAGACTTGGGACTTGGACCTTTCAGCAATACTGAAACTGTTAGGACTTGGGCAACTCTTGGAGATGGACTAAATATATTTTGTATAAAGGATGTGCAAGAGTCTTTGGGAGGCCAGGGGTGAAATGTTATGCCCCCCCTAAGCCTCATGCAATCATGGAGGCAACTAAATCTAGTGTTTGTAATTGGTTTGCTGTGTAGTGCTGAGATTGGTGATGCGAGTGATGTACCCGCCCAGAGGCGGGGCTGATATACAATGTAAGGACAGGAAGAAGGCATGTGCTCCCTCTTTTGCCCTTGTTGTTTGCAGCCGCCCTGAACGATTGCCCCACAGCCATGCCACCCTGCCTTGGAACCAGCTGAATATGGACTGAAACCTACAAAACTGTAAGATAAATAAACCTTTCCTTCCCTAATTTTGAAATAAGGTATTTTGTCTCAGCAACGAGACAAAAGTAACCAAGACAGCAGTATCATATATATTACCAGGAAGCCCAAAATGCCCCCTCCATGGTAAGACTGATTAGCTGTTTCCACCTGACACATTCATTATTAAGTTCCCCATCAGCTTTTCACCACTGATGATACTAGCCTAGACTTTATTTCATGAAAACGGTATGCTACCATCTCATCTGCTGATTAGAGGGCTGCTCTGACTTCAGAGAGAAAGATGGATTGGAAAAGGTTAACACTGAAGGCAGGGAAACAGGAGGAAAGCAGGCCACAGGTAGAAAAGCAATAAAATTGCTGGAGCAAAGGTTTTGTACTTGTAAAACTGTGAAATGTGTTGTCAAATTATTCTCTAAAAAGATTTAACTTGCATTTTCAGTATGCCTCCATTCACATACCCTTGTTTTGCTGATTTTGTTTTAGGCATCTGAGCTAGTTCAAAATATTATAGGCAATGAAACAGGGCTAGGTCCTCCAAGGAGCCAGTGCAGAAGCCCAGATACCTTGCCAACTATGGGGGAGACAGACACTTCTTGCTATGAGCCAGGCCTCAAGACAAAAGATCAAACAAATGCACTCATATTCTGAGGGCTCTATCACCCTAAGGAAGTCGGGAGTCACCATCCCAAACCTCTATGGGAAGAGTCACTGCTGTTAAGCATGTTACTACATGAATCGCTTCCTCATTTGTTCCTGATTTAATCAATTTTACCTGAGCATTTAATCTTATTGTTTAACCATAGTTCTGTCCCATCTTATGCCCACCGCACAAGTTCCCTTTCCTCCCACCTGTCTCACCTCATGATTTTACTCCATAAAAGTCCCTAGAAAAGACGGAGTTCCTGGCAACCTGCTCGGGACCTCTTGTGTCTCTCAGACAGAAGCTTTCTCTCCCTCAATAAATATATTCTGCTCTTAACCTCTGTTGTTCCTAAAATTCATTCTTCAACTTTAGAAAACACGAACTCGTACCAGACATCTAGTAGGTTGGGAGTTGCATTGCCTTATATCAATTTGATAGGTGAAAAGCAATACTCCAGTCTGGTTTGCTATATGTGAGGGGGTACTGGGGATTGAACCCAGGGTCCTACACATAAAATCTTAATTATGGGTACAGTGGAAAAATCTCTAAATGCATATAAGTAATTTGTATATTTTTTAATGAAAGTCTGTGACATCTTCTGGACATTTTTTTGTATGAGCTTGTTTACATCTTTCACTTATTAAGACTTCTAAGTATATTAGGGAAATGAGTGCTTACCTGTCATGTCATATGTGTCATATTTTCCCCAGGTTCTTGTCTTTTGACTCTGATTAGGATATTGTTTTGTAGAAGTCAGTTTATTGCTATGGAAACACATTAGTCAATGTTGCCTTCATAATTTCGGGGGCTTTGGACATACTTTGAAGGTCCCAATCTATTCCATGACCATTAAAAATCACTTATAATTTGTGAACTTCGTAAGTTAGTTTCCTACCTTCTGCCTTTGACTCCTTCTCTTCCTCTCTCTCTTTCACTGCTTTCCTCTCTGCCTCTCTCCTTCCCCCTTCTTTTTTGTATACACATTTGGCTCACTTTGGTGTATGGATCAAGATTTTATTTCTTGCCAGATGTCTCAATATTATTTATAGTTGATCTTTCCTTCTAGTGATCTAAAGTGACACTTTGTAATATATTAAATACAGTATACATTGGTGTCTTGTTTCAAAATTTCCTGTTTTATTCCAATGACCTATTCTTTTTTCAGTACATCTTGATTCTTTAATAAATTCAGTGCATTGGCATTCTGCACTCTACACATTGAGTGCCTTCTTGAAGGGTTGTTTGTGAAGTCTAAATTCACTGGCATAGTTTATCCATCATTGCATAATTTACCAAATGCAGTTTCAGTGGCTTCACGTGACCTCCTCTTATTGCTCACATTTCCATGGCGTGTGTTGAGCAGGGTGTCTGGGGTGGCATTGCTCCTCAGAAACTTCATTTTCTTCCCAGGGCAGATGTCATGGTTTATGTCGGTGGCCCCCAGGCCTCATGTATTTGCATTGTACATTTGTGACTGGTTCATTGTCTAGTGCTTGGATTGATGGTGTCAGTGCTACACCCTCCCAGGGGGTGGAGCCAGGATGTGATGTAATGGCAGGAAGAAGGGGTGTCTCTTTCTCTTGCTGGTTTCCGCTTTGCTGTCTGCAGCTGCCATAAACTGCGGCCCTGCCATGCCACCCTGCCTTGGAGCCAACTGAGTATGGACTGAAACCTCCAAAACTGTAAGAAATAAACCTTTCCTTTCCCAACTTTGGGCATCAGGCATTTTTGTCTCAGCGATGAGTAAAAAGTAACTAAGACAGCAGATTAGTCTGGAAACAAGCTTCTCAGCAGATGTCAGACATGAGAAGTTGAGTGAGAGGACAAAGTCCCCTAAGCTGTGCAGGCTATAAAGATGCAGTCACTTCTACCTCACTTTATTGATCAAAGCCACACAGCCAAAAATCACAGTCAAGGTGGAGACTGTGTCCTGGCTCTGATGAGGCATGGCAGGGGCATGGATGCAGCAAAGGTAACGATATGTGGCCACAATCTCCATGTCATGCAGGTACTGCCAATTTTTAAAAAGTGTATTTTTATTATTGAATATTAATTTTATAAAATACTGGATTTCAGTGCATATATTTTCATCAAATTCAATCTCCTATTACCTTCTTTCACACCCCTTTTCCATTTTCCCTTCCTCTTTCCTTTCTCCATTCATGTCATTTTTGTGGGGGGAGGTCCCACATATTAGAGGGAGTATGTGACCCTTGTCCTTCTGTGTCTGGCTTATTTCAATTAGTGTACTGATCTCCAATCACTCTTCTTTGTGGCTGAACAATATTCATACACTTTTCACTCTCCATTTATCTGCTGATGGGTGTCTGGGCTGGCTTCATATCACTGTTGTGAATCATGTCACAATAAATGGGGATACAGGTATCCCTATAGCTCGCTGACTGTAATTTCTTTAATTACATGCCAAGGAGTGATGTAGCCAGGTCACATGGCAGTTCTATTTTTAGTTTTTTTGATGTGTGTCTATACCGACTCCCACAGTAGCAGTACTAATTTATACACCTCAACATTGTGGAAGGGTTCATTTTATTTCTCTGCATCCTTGACAGCTTTTTAAATGTTTGTATTTTTGTGATAGCCATTCTTATTGGGGTAAGATAGAATCTCAATGTGGTTTTCATTTACATTTTCCTAAAGACTGAAGATGATGAACTTTTTTTTTCATGTACTTACTGGTCATTTGTACTTCCTGTTTTGAGAAATGTCTGTTATATTTACTTGCCCATTTATTGATTCAGCTATTTGGACTTAAGTGTTTTTTCTTTGTCATATATTCCAGATATTTTTCTCTGTCAGAAGAGTAGTTGGCAAAGAATTTTTCTGCCATTTCTGGAGCTTATCTCTTCTCTCTGTTATTTCCCTTGCTGTACAGAAACTTTTTAATTTGATATACCATTTGTTGAACCTTGCTAATATTTCCTGTACTCTTGGAATTTCCATTCAGGAAATCTTTGTCCATATCTCTGGCCTCAAGTGCTTCTCCTTTTAGCAGTGTTTTTCTTTTAGCAGTTTCAAAGTTTCAGTTCTTATACCTAGGTCTTTGATCTATTTTGAATTGATTTTTCCCAGGTACAAGGTAAGAAATAAAAATGTAATTTCAATTTTTATTCTATCGACATCCAGTTTTCCAAGCACCATTTGTTGAAGTGGCTATCTTTTCTCTCACATATAGCTTTAGCTCCTTTGTCAAGAATCAGATGCCTGTAGTTGTAATTTTTTTTTCTGTATCCTATATGCTCTTCCACTGGTATATATTTCTATTTATTGTGCCCATACCATTCTGTTTTTGTTACTGTAGCTTAGTTATATAATCTGAAATTGGGTATTGCAATGCTTTCAGCCTTGTTATTTTGCTTAAGATTGCTTTGGATATTCTTGGTCTTTTGTATTTCCATATGAGTTTTAGAATTTTTTCTAATTTTCATGCAATTAGACATTCTTCATGAGTATGTCACCAAAATTTTGATGGTGATCACACTGAACCTGTAGAATGCTTTTGGTAACATGGATATCTTAACAATACTATTTTTGCTCATGCATGAACAGAGGGGATTCACCTTCTAGGGTCTTCGGTTTCTTTTTTCAGTGTTTAGAATTTTCAGCATAGTCTTTAACCTCCTTGGTTAGGCTGATCTGTAGGTGTTTTATTCATTTTGAAGCTGTTGTGCATGGAATTGTTTTCCTGATTTACTTCTCAGCTAGTACATTATCACTGTGCAGAAAAGCTATTAATTTTTAATATTAATTTTATATCATAGGCAAATTATTAAAATGAGGGCCCTGATCTAATATTAGGAGTACAAAGGACCTGCTAATATATGTTTCAATATATATTACAGAAAATTTAATTACATACAATTGTACAGAATTTCACATCGATGGTCTATCTCCAGTGATTAACAAATTAATATCTTTACATATTTGTTTCTGATTTTATTTTTTAAAAATGAAATATTCTAGAGCTTAAGTACCTTGCACATCTCCACAGTTTGTTCATTGCTCTCTTCTCCAGAGTTAAACAGTATTCTAAATTTAGTCCATGTATATTTTTATATATTTACTATATATGCAATATTCATATAACACTTTGTTTTCAAGATTTAAATAAATGATATATTACTATAAATACCATTCTAAAAGTCACTTTTTATTCAATACTATATCTACAAACCTGTGTTAATATTTGTAGACAGTCCTCATTTAAACTTTTATACTTCATTGTATGATTATATCATGGATGTTAATTTTTCATCAATACAAATGAACAAATATTTAAAGTCATATTCAAAATAAGAAATTTTTTCAAGATGGTAAAATTACACACACAATACATACACACATGATATGTAACTGAACTGATATAAAAACTTAGATAAATTGAAGAATATGTTATTAGAAGATCATACATTATTAATGAGCCATTCTCTGCTGAACTATATGCCACCTAAGAACTGAACAAAAAATCTACTAACAGTATTAAATATGTCATTTTCTTATGCATATTTTCCTGCCAGCTACAGCCCCAAAGACCGTTAATCTGTACCTTGCCTTATCATTTTCTGTTAATATTTAGTCAGTATTTCCAATAAAACTGGCTTCTTTAGATCAAAGGCTTTTACATCCGTCTTACGTGTGAGTCAAATTCCATGGACTGTTAGAATTTGACTTGATCCATTCTCTTACACTCTCTGTGTCTTGCACTGAGTTAAAGAAAATGAGAGATATAAAATTCAAAGGCTAAATAGCAAGAAAATATTCATTCAAACTTCAATATTCTTCAAAGAAGGTGGTGACAATTCTAGTTAAAGGCAGAAACATAAGGAGAGCAAAAACCAGATGTTTCTCACAAGAATCCTACTTTTGGCTGCTTTGATTTCCACGGGTAAGTCAAAAGTACAATTTTAGAATCTTGGTTAATATATTTAAAAAAAACTAATTTCAGGGCTAGACTTTAAAGTCATTAGTAGCACAATCACAATAGGAACTTGTGTATTAATTAAGGTGGGATAAGAAGGATATACAGTATAAGGTGGTATTACTCAATCATTTCTACTTGAATGTTTTGGTTCTTTAATGAGGAAAATATGAAAGTTGAGTGGGAAAACTTTCAGAAAATTGAGCTGTGGCCTGGAATTTAATTGGAACAGAATTTAAAAATGAAAAACAAATTGTAAGATAATTTTAGAAAATTACTGATGCAAAATCTCATATGGATGAGGACAAAGGGAATACTTCCCTAATTTAATGGTCATGGCATGAAAGAACATTTGATGGTATTACATTGCATTTATAATAATATTATATTGCATTACATTACATTTGATGGTATTATATTGATCTGAGGCTTGGTTTCATGGTGGAAGACTTTGACACCCATTTTCTCTTAGGAGGGGTGTTGTTTTATTTTGTTTTTTTCATACCAGGAATCAAACTCGGGACCTCACTCTTGTCAGGCAGGCACTGTGCCACTGAGCTATATGCCCAGCATAATACATAATACATAATGTTGCATTAAATATGCTCTGCGGCCATATACTGTAGCTGCTCTATATTAGTGGAAAGAAAAATATTATTAAATAATAGCAATCATTGAATTACTAGCCTCTTGTTTTTGCTTTTTTGTTCATTTGTTTAAAAGTGAAATGTTGAGTTTGTTAACTCTATCCCTTTGAATGTTAATATTGGAAATCAAGGATTAAATTCAATTGGCAATTTGTCAATTAATGAGATAACTGACAATATTAAAGAGGCAAGTTGCTTTTAAAGGTTGCAAAATGCACACTAAGAGTCCCCTCTTCTGTTTTATTGCTTCGTAATTTTTTATGTAATTGTTTAAGCTCTCCTCCCATCTCTCTCCTGACCTCCTTAGACTTATATGGTTGACATTTTGAATTACGTGTATTTCTAGGATCTTCATCTTTTATGTCTGTAAACATGAGATTTAGTATTGAATAAACTTGACTCGCTGAGAGCATGTTTTGCCTTAATTCAAACATTTATTTGGATTTGCTTATTAGAACCAACCACAAGACATTTCAAAGTTATTTTGTAAATCCTACTTATTTTTTGAGCTGTGCGATTTATTTTGTTTTTATCTAAGCATAGTGGTCCCTATAGAATTTAATGCTTGTAAACAAATAGCAAAATTCCTTGGCCAGGGAAAAAGCCAATTTTGCATGTGAATTAGGATACAGAATTTTGTAAGACCCTCCTAATAAACTACAGAAAGTTAGAAGAAAACTACAGTGAAAAGAGTTTTCTCAGGATCTCCCGGAGACTACTGGAGATACCTGAGGCTCTCGTGTTTCTGCTGTTTCAGTACTGGCTGGGCCATGGGCTAACATATGTGCCGGCAAGTCGTCCAATGAGATCCGGACCTGTGACAGCCATGGCTGTGGACAGTACTCCGCCCAGAGGTAAGGGGTATCATAACCAATAACCTCCTGGCTCCTGACTTATTTTCTTATCACCCTCACTCTACATTGTCCTACATTTCTGCCCCAGAGATACATGTAACATTACTGTCTTTGGGATGACTTTTAAGAACTCTGCTTTAAGTATGGACTCTGAGTGGGGGAAAGATCACAAACTAAGGAAAAGAAAAGGGAACAAAATGAATGCCATTTTCTCTCTCAACAACTTCAGCCATTGACTTACCTCACCTGGCCTCCCAAAGGTGAAAAGCCAAACACTGTGATTCCATTTTACAGATCAAAAATTTGAACTGAATGCCAACGGGTTAAAGGGGCCTGTCACGCACAGCTAGAGATGGTGAAGGTCACACTTGTTTTCAAGCTTTTGGATCCTCTTCCAGCCACTTATGCTGCTCCTGACTCAGCCTCTGGAATTGGAGTGTTAGAGGCTGATCTCTTTCCTAATTAGACTGGATCTGTCACTTACGGATATTACTTATAAAGCAACTTCAAATAACCTGAAACAGGACTACGAGATAAGACCTGAATTGCTTAAACACTCAATTTGTATAACATTTTATAGTTTATACATTTGATTTACATGATATTGTCTTGGCTTTCTTGGAACCAGTTGGGTAGCACTTTACATCTAATTCTAACAATCTGACAGTTCCTCAATAGCCTATGAGAAGGCAGAAGAGCCTGGTAAGAGCAGGTTTAGGGGCAGCAGTGAAAAGTCAGAACTGAGGGATTGTTAGAGACAAACTTAAGAAACCTCACAATCTGGAATAATTTTGCATTTGTGCTCCACACAGTTTAATAAACCCTGGAGGTATCACTCACTGTGCTAAGTACCATGTGCAGTAAATGATGTTTACACTGACTTTTCACTGAGAGAAAAATAAGAATCTAGGGTAGTATGTGATACTTTCATGATAGGCTCTCATAAAAAGGCAATTCTTTTTAAAATGGTCTCCAAGAGGTCAAGATTCTGATAGCTATACATTTTACTTAACTGTACTGTCTTATTTCCCCGAAATCCTCATATAATAGTAATAGTTAATATTTGTTTAAGGCTTACCACATACCAAGTACTAATTCAAATGCTTTAATCTTTACAACATGGTCATTACTACCCACAGAGAGTGGTTAAACTTGGGCTAAACAGGGCAAAATCTCAAATGTTTTGGCAGCTTCAATTTCTGATACTCCAGAGTGGAACAGAGGGTGCGTGTCACATTCTTGGCAATAAAGTTCTCCAAGGCAGCTCCTCAATCTGCTTCTTATTATTTACATCCTAGAAATCAGAGGCCTCACCAAGGTGTGGATGTCCTGTGCTCTGATGGATCGACTGTGTATGCACCATTTACTGGAATGATTTTGGGCCAGGAGAAACCTTATAGAAACAAAAATCCCATCAATAATGGTGTTCGGCTATCTGGAAGAGGTAAGAGAGCTGCTTGTACAGATCTGGGACACGTCCTGGGGATGTTGGTGCTTATATAATTGGATGCAGGTTTCATACATAAAAGTTTTGTACTTTTTTTGGGGGGAGTACTGGGGATCAAACTCATGACCGCGCACTCGCAAGGCAAGTGCTTATGCCACTGAGCTAAATCCCCAGCCACCTGTTTTGTACTTCTTCCAGAATGATACAATGTAGAGCATACAGGAGTATACCATGCCAATACCACGGATGCCAATACCATTTTCGAAGATGTTCTAACACTTTCCCTGAAAACTTCTGCTTTATGCACACAACCTATCAAACTCTGTAACTGACTGAAGGTGTCCTTTCTGTGATCTATGTGGTTTTTTTTTTTTAAATCTATAAACAAAATCAGTTTCAGCAACATTAAGCCATAAAAGACACTTCCATTTACCAAAGATCTCAGAACTTAGGAATATTGTTATTTCTGCAAGAGTTAAATGTGAGCTAGTTCCAAAGGCCCTCCCTGTGCTAGGAAAAGCAGGTTTACTGGTACTCCGGCTATTTGATTGATTCAGACTTCTTGCTATATAGTGTAGGCTGGCCTTGAACTCTCTATGCAGCCAGGATGGGCCTGAACTCATTGTGATCCTTCTGCCTCAACTTTCCAAGAGCTGGGATTACAGACGTGCAGCACTATTCCCGGTATTATTTGGGTGTTTTAACACTGTTGGAGTGACACACACACACACACACACACACAGAGTGCACAATGCACCTTGCCTATAGCTCCATGAATTACACAAAGTGAACATGATGAGTGACCAGCACCCAGGTAAAGACACAGAACATGACCAGAACGTTCCCAGAATCATCTCATGCTATGCTGTCACTGTGCCGATCCATGGCAGTGGCTTGTAGTACACATGCTAATTTTGACTATTTTAAAAAATGATATACATATAATTCAACAATATTTACTGTTTGTGGGGCTTCTTTCATTCTTTATCATGGTTGAAATTAACACATTTTTGCGCCTAAATTCACTTTTTAATATGTTGCATCCATTATATGCTTATACTTTCGTATATTCATCTATTTTTCTTTTGATAGACAATTGGATAGTTTTCACTTTTAGGTGATTATGAAAATGCTTGTTGAACATCTTAGTGTATATATAGTCATTAAATATATATTTTCCTATTGGAGTGAGCCCAGAACTGTGAAGGAAGCCATGTCCTTCAGTATCTACTTGGTGACTGTCCTCTATCATCCCAAAAATGACAACAAATTCTGGTGCTATTAGACTGAATTCTCTGAAACAGCAGCATTCAATGGTCAAGGCCAAGATCACAGTGCCATGTAACAGGCAGGAAAGTAGAGCACTAATCAGATTCTTGTGAACCTCAGAGACTTGTGGCCTGGCTAACCATGGTGATCCTAGAATTGAATGGATGAATAACCTACTCAAACCTCATTAGTTTCTTTGTAAGTGGAAATGAACGTAAGTTTCATAAACAAAATCCTGACTTACAAGGCAGGAGGACCACAAGTTCAAGCCCATCTCAGTTGACTGAGTGACATAGTGTCTCAAGGTAGAAGATTAAAAATGTTTGCGAATATAGCTCAGTGTAAAGGTCTTGGGTTCAACTTCAGTACAAAAACCCCAAAAAACCTACTTCGATCATCACAATAAGGGATCACAGCCTCCTGCCAATTCCTAGACTTGAGCCAGGTTGGTCCATGAACAAAAGAGAGACTGAGTGCCACAAAGGAAGAGTCTTTCCGCACAAATATCTATTCTGTAAATTTTACATCTAATCACCCCAAAAGGGAACTTTAAAAGCCCTCTGTGGTCCACCATTCAGACACGGGGCTTTATAGCCAGCCGACCTATGTAGTTTTTCACTAGGGTTCTTATTTTTTGGTACCGGGAAAGGAACTCACAACCTTGTGCTTAGATACTGGGCTGCTGAGTTAAATCCCTGGCCTGGTGTGTTCTCACATCTACGCTGTGGCAGTTCCCCAGCTACAGCACGCACTACTGGAATCAACGCTGAGCAACTGGCACAGCGCTGTAGGAGCAGTGCTGCTGGGTCACTCGGGATATGTGGATCTTCGGCCATGGTAGATAGTGCCACAGTGTTCCAAAATAGTTGTATTAGTTTATACTCCTTCCAAGTGTGTATGAATTCTGGTTGCTCCATACACAATGCTTGATGTTATCCATTTATGCTTTTCTTTTTGTTTTGTTTTTTGAGACAAGGTCTTGCTGTATAGTTCAGACTGGCCTTGAACTCACTACTATCTGTAGCCCGGCCTTGCCTCAAACTCATGGGATCCTTCTGCCTTATCCTCCCCAGTGCTGGGATTGCAGGCATGCGTCACCATGCCCAGCTGCTTACTTTTCATTTCAGCTACTCTGATGCTTGTGTAATGGATCTCATTGTGTTCAATAAACATATTAATAATATCTTTAAGTTATGAACAATATCCTCTGTAATATATCTAATCAAATATCCCATTTTTATTGGATCATACTTTTTATTAATATATGAAAGCTTTTCATTCAGATGAGTCCTTTGTCTCAGATATATAATTTTTTATTCCACTTTGTGGCTTACCTTTCCACTTAATTATGTCTTGATAGAAATTTTTATTTTATTTTATTTTATTTTGTTTATTTTATTTCATTTTATTTTAATTTCTTGGTACCAGGAATCAAACTCAGGACCTTGCACTTGCCAGACAAGCGCTGTGCCACTGAGCTATATCCCTGGCCCCAGAAATTTTAATTTTTAATGTAATAAACTTTATGGATAACTCTTCATTAACATTTTAAAAATATGTTTGACATATTTTCCAACCCTGAAGGCACAACTATATTTTCTTGGGCTTTCTTCAAGTTTTGTTTCTCCTTTCATATGATTTTTTTATATGATTTTTATTTGACTTAACAACCTTAATTTGACAAGGCTTTTTTCTCTACTGCTCTGCAATACTTTTTTTTTTTTGGTCATAAATCAGGGTCTGAGCATCTGTGGGTCTGTTTCTGAATTGTGTTTCATCAGTTTGTCAGTCTGTGTGTTTCCAGTGTCTTAATTACAACAGCTTTAATGTGCATATTGATATCTGGTAGTGAGAGACTTTCAACTTTTTTTTTTCTTCACATTGTCTTAGCAATTCCTGGTCATTTCCATTTCTAAATAAATTACAGAATCAGTTTGCCAACTTCCACAAAAATGCTGCTGGGGCTTTGGTTGGCTATGTACTGAATATATAGATCAAACTGACAAGAGTTGGTATCTTTAAAGTAATGAGTCCTCCAATCAACGAACCTCTTACACCCTCTGTTTTAAGTCTTCTTTCTTTGTTGTACTAGTAGTTTTCAGTGTATGGGTCCTGCACATTTGTTAAACCATATTCATGAGGCATAACTTACTGAGTTTCTTAAAGATAATCAATATACATAATTCAACGTTTCCTACGAGTCATATGAGAGAATTAAAAAGAAATACGTGGAAACCGTTTTAGTATTTTATCCAACCCAATATGCCTAAAATATTATTTCAATCTAACATAAAAATTGAGACAGTTTACATTTTCTATACTAGGTCTACGAGATGTACTGTGTATTTTACCCTGAACCGCATCTTGGTTACTGAGTGCTAAGCAGCTACACGTAGTTTGTGGCTACCATCGTGGACAGCCATTTCACAGGCTTGTTTTGGTTTTTGCTCACTTGCCCTCTTAGCACTGACAACAGTATGTTAGTCTCCCTTTATTAGTGGGTTTCTCTTTCTCTTTGTGTCTCCTAGAGTTTCTGTTTTACGTAGATGTTATTTAGATCATGGAGAGCTGTAACTGTTACTGCATCCTTGTGAATTGTGGCAGTTGCCATTGTATATTGTCTACCTTAGTTTTGTTTCAGTGATTTTTGGCCTGAATTCTATTCTTGTAACAGGATGAGAATACTTGCTTTCTTGTTGCTTCCATTTACTTTGGCAAATCATTATCTAGTTCTATTTTTAGCCTTTTCAATCATTATGTTTTATTCTGTACAGCATACAATTGGGGTTTGCTTTTCAAATGAACTAGAAAATTTTAAACAGACAAGTTAAACAGCCAAGTTAAACAGACAAGTTAAACAGACATTCATAGATACGACTTATATATTTGGTTCCAACACTATCATATTCTCTTACAATTATTGCACTACATTGTCTAACTCTATTTATACTTTTTAAAAAATTTCTTTTGCTATTTAGGAAAGTTTATATTTTTGTACTTATTATTTCTATTTTTCTTTATTTTTGTAGGCTGGTAGCTTTACTAGAATAAAGTGTTTTGGAGTTCACATCATGCTGTATCAATTTTTTACAAGTTAATGTTTTCTTGCTACACTATTCTTTAGTCCCTCTATTTAATTTTTACTTGACCTGTTTTCCCTTTGATATTTAGTAATTTCCACTTCTTCTTTTTTTAGATGATGTCTTAATATGTTCCCAGTTTGGTCTTGAAATTGTGCTCACATGATTCTTCTGCTTTAGTCTCTCAAGGATCTGGGATGCAGGCCTGGACCACCACACTCACTTTAGCTTTCCTTTTTAATAGGGTTCTGCAATTTTCTTTCTTAAATTCATTCAACTTGTTTTTTGTATGCTGTTGTCCATCTGTTCTTACAAGTATGTTTTAATTTTCTGAATCAAGGCTACTGAAGCCCAGGTAATGAAAAATTATACTTACTTTCTTTTAGGTTTCTGTGTCAAAATTTTCTACATTAAGCCAATTAAGTATAAAGGTTCCATCAAGAAGGGAGAAAAACTTGGAACTCTACTGCCATTGCAGAAAGTTTATCCTGGCATACAGTCACACGTACACATTGAAAACTGTGACTTGACTGATCCCACTGTGTACCTGTGAGTGGAAGACAAAGACAAGATCAGTAAAAGCCATCATCTCAGAAACTTTGATGCATGTCCTACATCTGAAGAAGCCTGTGTTCAAATAGAAACAAAATAAATGTAAGAAAGATGAATTTTGATTTTGACTCAGTCACTTTGGTGTTCATGTGTGAAGTAATTTAGTGCGGCTTTTAGATTCTTTTTCTGTCACCTCTAATAGGTTTATGTTTTTGATTTCTAAGTCCTAAAGACCTGAGGTAAATAAACAAGTGAATCTAAGCAGGTCTAGACTGCACTTCTGATACCTCTAAAACTGGCCTCCTTTTTGCCTGAAAGCATGAAAGAGCCCAAACATCTTTCTATAGCACAAGAATGAAGGGCAGCTTATAATTCTAGGTATACTAGTATACACTTAATATTCAAATCAATTGGAACCTTCTTTGGAGTTAAGGTAATAAAAGATTCTCAGCAATACCCCTAGGTTGGCCGGAAGGAAAACAGCTCACATGGATAAGGAAGAATGTTCTAGTCCTTCCATTCACATTCTATAAAAGTAGCTAGTTTCCTAGGTAATGAATGATAGTAAATTATAGAAAGAAAACATATTTTGCATTTCAGAAAGTACCAGAAAGATCTGAATTAGCTCATGGAACTGGGTCAGTTGGCCTCATCTAGTCAACTAAATATATTTAATCATAGCTTCTTATTTCTTTTTTTTTATTTAGAGAAAAAAAGCAAAACAGAAAAAAGGTTAGAAATAATACATAATTTAAAAAAAAACAGTAAGAAATCACTAGTTGATAAATTATATATTATTTTCAGAAGTAGTTGTTCAAGTTACAAAATCAAAGCATACTGTCATTGTTTGATTGTCCACTTTTCATATTTATTTCTATATATCACTACATATTACTGTTCTGTTTTAGTTAGGTTGATAACAAGTACTGAGAGAAAGCAAGAACGTAAAAATGTTCAAAGGACCAGAAATAATTCTGAATCCTTAGATTGGAGTTAGTCAATAAGAAATGAATAAATTAATCCTTGTAGAAACTTTATGAATTTTTGCTTAAATTCTTTTGAAATGTAGAAAATTCCAGTAAAATGATTCCATTTTTATGAGAAATGGTAACAGAAAAGATAACTGAAATTTTATTGAAGAAATCACTTCAGTCGTGTACCAGGGCCTATGTGTAAGAATGCTCATGATATTGTTTATTTGTCATAGCAAAGTCCATAAAAATCCAAATGCTCATCAAAAGTAAAACAGATTTTAAAAATTACTATAGTTATTGAATAAAATATTCTACAACAATCACAATAAATGAACCTCTTCTAAACATAACAAAATAGATGAATCATAGAAATATACAGTAATTTTAAATTTAGGAACAGTGAAACAGATCACATAAAGCCTGATAGTTTTTATTAAAGTCAAAACAACTGAAATCAAAACATTTCTAAGACCACATACAAAAGTAATAAAATTAAACAGGAAGCAAGAAAATGATGCAATTAGTTACCCCAGGACTGGATAGAGAAGAATCATGTAGGAAGATTTAAGATACTGTCACTGGTATAGATTTACAGTTGAGGGTCATTTTATGACTGACAACTGCCACAAATAATATGTTACACGGGCAACAGGACTTCTATATAGGTGGCCAGGAAGAAGAGTTAATGCTGAATCTCAAACAGTTGAGAAAATTAACGTTCTCGTATCTAACTGGATATGTTCACCACTGTGTCATAATACGTAAGGCTAGAAAGCTAACAATTTCCTTTTTGGTTAGGAAAAAAACTATGTCCAGCACCACCTGATATAATGGCCTTCCTTATTTATATACTTTGTACTCTAATATATTTATTTATTTATTTATCTTTTTGAGACAGGGTCTCGCTGTGTAGTTCAGGCTGGCCTTGAACTCACTTTGTAGCCCAGGCTGGTCTTAAACATGCAACCATCCTCCTGTCTCAGCCTCCCAAGTGCTGAGATTACAGGAGTGTGCCACCATGCCTGTCCCCAATATCTTTAGATTATTTATAGAAATTAAATTGCCTTTCAACAGATAAACTCTATGCTCCTACTAAGGACACAAAAAAGGAGAAAATGACACAGAGGCTTCAAAGACAACTTTAAAAGAGGTCTAACATTTAAACAATGAAATCTAAGCTGAGCCTGCCATATAATCTTCCCCAAAGTACAGCAAGAGCATTGCTTTCTGCTTTGCATTCATATCTGTTCAATGCAAATGCAAACTGTAGATCAAACGAGACCTGGAATTCAGCGCCCCCTGCTGTATCTAACTGTGGGTTTTTTTCTTTTTTCCTTCCTTATCTTCTGGTTGGGATGTTGAATTATTCAACTTTGGTTGAAATATTATAAAGTTCACATGACAGAGAAGTAACAGT
>PVJX010012722.1:0-49500 GCA_004027295.1 Dolichotis patagonum | reverse complement strand
CACCCCCCGTTAACAATTGGGATCCAGGGATCTGGGTATCTCTTAGCAGGTGACCATATTTGGTACAGCAAGTCGGGGGAGTTTCCTTCTACTATCTCTGAAGGCAGATATTTTTATCGCCGTTTTGCTTTGTCCTGATTAACGGTGTTGCTCTATTCAATACTCTGTGTTAATGTGTTCTATAATGTGTATTTCTTTGATTTTGCTGTACCTAGTAGAAGAACAACTATTGTGAAGACAACGAGGTATACAATGTTGCCTGTTACTGTTGTCCTGGTGACCTGCTGTGGTGTTCTGTGCCAATTTCACTACATTGTCTCAATTGGCTTTATTCCATCCTTTTTTTTCTGTTTGCCCTCACTGTGTGTTCACTTTGTATGCCTTAATTTTGTAACATGAACAGCTATTTCTGGGAGGACAGTATGTGGTTTGTCAACTAGTGATTTATGGTTTTTTTGAGGTTTTGTATTGTTTCTACCCATTTTTCTGTATTGCTTTTTTTTTCTCTTTAAATAAAATTAAAAAAAAAAAAAGAAATGCTGCCAGTAAAGACCAGGTTCTGGATATTTCTGTTGAGAAAAAGGACTACATTAGCTGTTGGACTACAGAATGTGTGTGTTAAGCATTAGCAAAAAGTTTGTCTGCATTTTGCTGTGTCCACATAATTTGTCTGAGATTGAGATTAAGAGTGGTAGACTGATTAATCTGATAGAAGAAATTTCAAGGCAGTTTAATGTTGAGACTGTGGCATAACTACTGTTGGGTGGCTTTTAACCAAATCTATATTGATAATCAAGAACAAAGAGCCTAGGAGAATGACTCAAACATTTTGAGTTTTTCCAGAAAAGGATCTCCAGTACAGCTGCAGCTTGAGAAGATGGAATAGAGGAGAAATTGTTTTTTGAAGAGACTAGCAAGAAATAACCAACTATTTCAGAATGGAATATAAAAGATGTCCTGAAGGTATCACAGAAGCAGCAAGATTCCACCCTTTGCAAACTCAAAATTGCAAAAGTGAGACTTTGCTCTGAGAACAGTACCCCAGAGTACCATGTTCCAGAATAACAGAAGCCTAGGGAAGTTATTTCTAAAGATTTGGTTGATAGACACTAGACCCCTACAATCAAGACAAAAGGAAGCCTGGCTACTGCTCCAACTGGCAGCAGACATTAGCATTATCCACGTGGTGTTGGTTTTAGGTACATGCAAAATGGAAGAGTTGCGGGATCAAGAATGCTTCCACCCAGATTTCTGAAGGCCTTGGAGGTCAGGCATTGTGCCCCTGTGTGGGCAGTGAAGCTATCAGTGTGAAGCCAAAGGTGCAGTGAAGATTCCATAAGATTGGAGAAACCAGGAACATTGTTGAAGAAAACTATAAGGAAGGAGCAGAACTGGATCAAGAGAGAAGCTCTGGAAGCTACAGCCACCATCAGTGTCATAGAGGCAGAGCCACTCAAGTCTCTCAGAATTCATATCTTATCACAGATTTCCTCAGATACTGGACATGTAATGTTTGCCCTGCTGAATTTTGGTCTTGCTTTGTTCCCATTCTTTCTTGTCTTCCTTTTCATATCCTTTGGATAGGAAATGTCTATCTTGTGTCATTGTATATTGGAAGTGTTCATTTTCTTTTCATTTTGTACAGGGACTCACAGCTAAGAATTTATCTTAAAGTTGAAGTCCAAGACTTCAACTTGGACTTTTCAGCAATGTTGAAACTGTTAGGACTTTGGAAACACTTGAAGATCAAAAATGCCTTTTGTATAAAGGGATAGGCCAGGGGCAGAATGTTATCATTTGTGTCTGGATGCCCCCCCCCCAAAACTTCATGCATGATAGGTTGGGCCTTTCAGAGATGGCTGGATCTAGATTGTGTGATGCTGGGATTAAGGGTGTGTGGTTACTAAATTAGTCCACTGGTTGGTCTGGCATAGTTCTGAATGTGAGTGTTATCTGCCCTAAGTGTAGGTAGCTTAGATAGACTATAAAGGGACAGAAGGAAGTTGCTATTGTCACTTGTTGCTTGCTGCCATGCTGTTGTCTGTTTTCTGCCTGACCCTTTGCAGGATTTAATTGAGAGGAGAGACCAAATGAGAAACAAGAGGATTTTATATTTAGGTGTACACTGGCTGTTGAATTTAAAATGGTTGGATCTGCACCACATTGGAACTTAGGGTGCTGGGCAACAAAGGAACCCACTGGTAAGCAGCCATGGCTCGAGTGAGTGGTGGGCGACCCAGGGAGAGAACCAGCCAGCCAGTGTCTCCTGAGATCCACTCTATGTTGGAACTGAGGGCGCTGGACAACAAAGCAACCCACTTGCCTCCATAGTAGGCAACTGTGAGCCTACTGGCATGCGGGATGAGAATTCAACATCCCTTCCCCCCTGCCCCACTAGCAAATGGGAGCCAGAGATCTGAGTATCTCTTGGGAGAACGACTATATGCAATATAGCAAATATGGGGGATTTCCTTCTACCATCTCTTTGAAGGCAAATATTGTTATCACTGTTGTGCTTTGTTTTGATTAATTGTATTGCTCTATTCAATACTCTGTTTTGATAGGTTTTATGATGTTCTGTATTTGGTTTGATTTTTCTATACCTGATTGAAAGAACAACTATAGTGAAGATAACGAGATATACTATGGTACCTATTACTGTTATCCCAGTAACCTGCTGTGAAGTTCTGTACCAATTTCATTGCATTGTCTCAACTGGATTTATTCTATCTTGTTCTGTTGTATTTTACTATCTTCAAAATAATTAAAAAAACAAAATGGTTGAGCAAAGGACAAAAGACAGATTTCAGCTTTTATACATTTGATCAAAGGGCTTGTTCTTTTGCATGGAACTTGTGGGCAAGCAGAAGGAGAACAAGGGCAGTTTGTCAAGCTGTGACAATTTTGTATCTTAGTGGCCATTCTTGGACATAACAGGATGTTATGGAAACAGAAAGCTATGTAATTTCACAAATTACAAAGGACAAAAATTACTGTTGCAGCCCTGATTTGCCATGAACTGTTTCTCCTCTGTGATCCCCTATGCCATGCCACTCTGCCTTGGACCCAGCAAACTATGAAGTAAAACATCTATAAACTGTGAGCCAAAATACCTTTCCTTCTTTAACTTTGGGTGTCAGGTATTTTGTCTCAGCAATGAGAAAAGAAACTAAGACAGGTGTGTCTTTTGTCAAAGGCTTCTGCAAAAGACCTCCATGTCTATTGAGATGATCATGTGATTTTTGCCCTTCTTTTTGTGATATATTACATTTATTGATTTGTAAATGTTGAAGTATCCTTGTATTCCTGTCCTGAAGCCTACTTGGTTATGATGTATAATCTATTTGATGATTCGTTACACTCTTTGCCAGCGTTTTGTTGAAGATTTTTAAATCTGTGTTCATTAAAGAGATAGGTCTATATTTCTCCTTTGGGATTGCATTCCTGTGAATGAATTTGGGAATGCTTCTTCCTTTTCAATTTCACTAGAAAGCTTGAGGAATAATGGTATTATAACTCCCCTAAAGTTTTTGTTGAATTCATCAGTGAATCCACTGGACCTGGACTTTTCATAGTTGGTAGGTTTTTTTTAAATCACAGCTTCCATTTCATTGTCTGTTTTTGGATAATCCAGGGATTTTAAATCTTCTTGGTTCAGTTTTTATAATTTGTACCTAGGAATCTAGCCATTCCTTTTAATATTTACAATGTTTTTGGCATATAGTTTCATGAATTAGTTGTTCATAATCTTTTATTTTAGTAATGTCTTTTGTAATTTCAAATATCAATTCATGGTTTGTTTTTTTTTTTGTACCAGGGATTGAACTCACGACCTCATGCTGGCCAGGCAGGTGCTTATGCAGGTGCTTATGCCACTGAACTAATGCCCTGGCCTCAATTCATGATTTAAAAAAAAAAACTGAAGAAAATAGATAGAGAATGACTTTAACTCAATCTGGTAAATACTGTTTATGACAAACTAGTGGCCAAAATCATACTAAATGGGGGAGAAGCTGAAAGGTTTTGATAAAATCAAGAATAAGAAAAAGATGTCTACTATCATGCTTCTGTTCAATACAGTACTCAAAATATTAGATAGAGCAATTAGGCAAGAGAAAGAAATAAAAGGAATATGTATAGAAAAGAAGTTAATTTATCATTATTTGTGATCTTATACATAGAAACCCCCAAAATATTCCAATAAAATACCTCTGGAACTTATAGCCAGTAATATAGCAACATACAAAAATCAACATTCAAAAATCAGTAGTCTTCCTGTGCAGCAATAATGAGCTCACCAAGACAGACATTTGAAGAGCAATACCATTCTCAAAGCATCAAAAAAACTAAATTCTTAGGAATTAACCTAACCAAGAAAGTGAAAGACCTCTATAACATAAACTGTAGAACTCTGCAAAAGGAAATCAAAGGGGATATCAGGAAATAGAAATGTATCACCTGGTTTTGGATAGGCAAAACCAATATTTTCAACTGATATTAACATATTATGCAATCCCAGCCAATATACCAAGAACAAAGCAGGAGACATCACAATCCACAAAGCTACAGTGATAAAATAGCATGGAACTGACACAAAAACAGGCATGTGGGTCAGTGGAATAGAACAGAAAATGCAGAAACAACCCCAGACACTTCTGACCATCTGACCTTTGACAAAAAGGTCAGAAATATACATTGGAAGAAAGGTAGTCTCTTCAGTAAATGGTGCTTAGAAAATTGGCTACACACATTTAGAAGGATAAATTTTTATAAGCGAGGATTTCAAAAGATCAAAGTTTACACATTTTAATTCCTCCTCTCTCTCTCTCTCTCTCTCTCTCTCTCTCATAGTCTTGGATCTTTTGCCCCACTCATTGTGGTCTTAATGGTACAGATCAGTGCCCCTAGATACTCTACCAATCAATGTGATCCTAAGATGTTACCCTGAAGGAATGACACAAACACAGAGAGTCATATAAGTGACTGGATTAAGCCCCCAGTGACTCTGCATAGGAGGGTGGCACTTTGAGAAAGACTCTATTCCACAGTCACCTTATGTCAGATGTCTTATCCTGCCTGTAAACCTGTCTTCCCCTAATCCTCCCTCATGTGATGTCACCTTCTCCAGGTAGCACATGACCCTACATTGAGGTCTGGACTGTAGAGGGCAAAGAACCAGAGCTAGTCTTGGGAGTAACAGGCACAAATGCAGCAGTGCCCTTGCTCTCTTCTGCACCCTGTCCTCTTCCCTCACGTTGGCCACAGCAGTCACCATGGGACAGGATATCTTGGCCCCACCCTATACCACATCTGACTCCCCATACTTTAAGGCTGTGTGTGATTCACAATTCATCACTTTTGCTCTCACATGCAGCTATTCAGCCCTGGTTAACAGAAAATAATGACAGGTATACTATATTGTGATTTGTCAGATTTTCTGTCCATTCATTTGGCTGACCCAGAGATGGTGCCTGAATATGCACAGAAAAAAGGAGCTCATTCACCATCCATCCATCCAACAGTAGCTCCATCCTGGCCAGCACCTGTTCCTTCCCTGGTCACTGGGCAAGCTGAGAGGAGTTAAGAAAACATCAGGGGAGGGGAAAGTTGCATTCCAAGATGTGATCCTAGTGAGGGTCTCCATGCATTGGGCACCAAGGATAATGTGACCAGCAGGTCTCTGTCTCAGTTATTTCTGTTGCTGTACAACATGCCTGAGACCAGGCCATAGATACAGCATAGAAGCACGTCAGGCTCACCCTTGAGGAGTCTGGACAGACCAATACCACCACCCAAAGTGTGCTGGTTTCTGGAGAGGGCCTGGATGTTGCATCAGGGCATGGTAAGGGTGTCAAATGCTGAGACAGATCTGTATGCCACCTCTGTGCTCTTTCCCTTTTTATGAAGCCTCTACTGCCACCATCCTCATGACCTTATGGGAAGGAAATTACCGTCCCCCAGTGTCTCCTTCTGAGTACCATTAACATATTCATTTCAAGATTAACTTTCCAACATGTGGGCTTTTGGGGAGCATGGTGTCATTTGAGATAATTAAGGAGCAGTCCTCACTTAGCTGGGCACGGACCCAGAGTCTTGAGACTGAGGAGGATTTAGCTACCTGCTGAGAGATAAAAACAGGCATCCTGGGAGCTCGGATAACAGCTGGGACTCAGACTTGGGCACCAGACTAGTTTCTTCTGCTCCAAAAGAGCCCTGGCTTGGGAGCACCTCTTGTACATTTGCTGTGGGAGGTGAGATTGTCGCACAGTACACCCTGAATGAGCCTTGTCATTCCTCTCCCTGACCAGCAGAAGATGACTTACTATGCAGGAGGCTGTTGTCAGATTATCCACTGTGGCCTGTCCCCAGCCTGTGGCTACTGGAAATCACTCTGCATTTCAAGGCCTTAGTTGCCACAGCTCCCCACAGAGCCCCTCATTATGTCACAGCTTCAGGAGACCAGGTTCACAAAGATCTAGCGCACAGTGTCACTGTGACATTTACATTTGGCCTGCATGATTCTTTCCATGAGGGGTTGTCCTGTGCATTGTGAGGTGGTAAGCAGAATCCCTGGCCTCTGCCCACCACATGCTCATAGCACATGTGCCTCTACTCAATGCATACATGTTGAAGATGTCTTTAGACACTGCCAAAAGTTTCATAGATGGCAAAAGTCACTCAAGGCTGAGGATAACCAGTCTAATTCTGACATTCTGGAAACTGAGTAAGTGTTATTCCCAGCTCCTTCAACTCTGGAAGGATTTGCACTTCTATACTGTTGGATTAGAAAGGGCCATCAGGTATCACTGTGTAGATTGGAAGATTGGGCTCAGAGAGGGGAAGTTAGCAGCCAAGGCAGCATAGCATATCATTGTTAGAGTGAGGTAGGACCAGCAGGTACAAATCTGCCTTAACAAGGAAACCACAGAGTGGAACGGTTTTAATAAGGTAGCATGTTCCTTTTTCTTACAAGAGCTCTGTTGAATTGCTGGAGCAGTGGTGCCCTCCTGAAAGCAAGGATCCCACTTGGGGTCCAGAGCAGTGGCTCCTGTGGTTTCCCAGAGTGGACAGAAGTGGGAGGGGAAGAAGAAGTAGAAGGAATCTCCTGTGGAATCTGCACCTTGTGCCTGCATCTACACCACTGGCCAGACAAGAGCCCTATGGTCACAGTTAATGGCAAAGGAAGTTAAGTGATGACACTGGTGGCTAAGATGCCCAGCTAACTTTTTTTTTTTTTGTATTGGGGATCAAACTCATGACCTCACGCTTGCCAGGCAGGAGCTTACGCCACTGAGCTAAACCCCCAGCCCAGCTAATTTTGAGAAGGGAGAAAAATGAAAAGGAAGGACAGGTAGCAGTCTCACCTCCCAAGATCTCCCTGGACTATGATTCCTTCTCCTGTCAGTCCTTATCAGTCAATCAGCAAACACAGGGCAGAGCTCACCATAGCAATTTCCCTGCAGTGTGCAGAGCTGACCTTCAACAGGACTCACTGAGTGTGTGGGACTTACAACTTCCTGTTCAGTGGCATGTTTATTCCTCATCGAGTCTAGTCACTGAGGGTTCCTCTTAATTCCATTTGGCAGGTGAGAAAATTGAGTTTGTGGAGAATTAAGTCTCTTGCGCAGGGTCAGAGTGCTAGAAAGTAGCAGGTGACTCCCACTAAGACCTGCTGACTCTCTGCCCTAACCCTGCGACAAGCAGAGCACAGTCAAAATGTACTGAGCTGAGGTTTGAGAAGGCGCTGAGCCGTGCATGCGAGTAACTCCCAGCTATCCAAAGGCTCCATGAAGCCCTGAACTGACCAGACTCAGGAAATGGCCTTATCTGAGAGGAAGGCCCAGGAAACTCTGCCCCTGGGGCTGCTTCAGTGTGGCCTTGAACTTCAGAAACCCAAGCCTCATGGGGCTGAGAGCAGCTCCTTCCCTGAGTTGTGTAGAGAAGGAGATGGCTGGGTGACATGTGTGCTCAGGTCCTAGGCTCAGCTCCCCTCCCAAGAGGACAGGCTGCTGAGTTTCTGAAGCGACCTCCTGTTAGTGTGTAGTCCAGGCTGCAATCCACAGAAACTATCTTGGCTGTGTGAAGAAGTGACATCTCCTTTCTGACGTGCACAGGGGAAACTGAGGCCAGCACAGGGACTAAGGGAGAACAGCAAGGAAGAGACCTCTTCTGGCCTAAGCAAAGAGAGGAGGGTAGCGACCGTGGCCCTTTGTATAATAGCAGCAGTAACTAATGAGAGCTGTGACATTGCACTTGAACCAGGGTTATATGCCCAGCATTCCCATGAACACAAGTTAAAATCTGCTCTGACATTTGCCTCCTGCATTTCCTGGATGAGTCATTTTGTCACTGTAACTTTCAATTTCTCCATATGGAAAAGGAGTGGTGAGGGTGGAGTGGACCCCTGTGTGGTCCCAAGGCAGCATTCTCTAGCCGTGTCAATGCATTCAGCGGGGTGACACAGTCTATGTGCCACCAAGCCCAACCTGAAATGAGCTGAATTCTGGGATGTAGATAGAAAGTGTTGGGTGGAAGGCAGAGTTGGAATCCATGGGGCAGGGAGTGTCTCCTGGGCTCCTGAGCTTATGAGGGGAGAGCCTCCAACCACCCTGGCAGGCAGGTGCCCAGGTGCTTAGGGCTAGCAATGGGAGATATATGGACCTCTGGGGGTGGATATGCCTCAGCATTGTCCAGAGAAGAGTACCCAGCTTCGGGGGAACCCACACCCCTCATACTTAAGGGAAGAGCAAGAAGAGACAGGAACTCTATCCACAGGCCACTGTGCTCTATGGTGCTGCATTCTGTCAGACTAAGTGGTCCCTGATTCTCCACAGGTCCTTGGAGTCCCTGGGGAGGGTGGAGGAGAGCACTGGCGTGGGTTGCCCCAGGGATGTGACTGTCATTTTTTCATTGCTGTCTGGGTAGAAAACTGCTAGATGTGAGACTGAATGGATCCAGGATTGTGTCGCTCTCCAAAGAGACTATGTCCCATTTCTTTTTCTTCTCTGTTCCCATTTGAAAAGCAAGGGAATATGTCTGGATATTTCTCATTGTCCCTTACATCTCAAGATCCAGGTCTCTGCTACTCCCCACCCTGATTTCTGTCAACTCTCCTGAAGGGTGAAACAGGAGCAAGCCACACAAAGGATACAGAAATTGGCTTTTATTGTTAGGACGAGGGAAAAGGACAGACATCACTGTTCCACACAAGGAGATGGGGTGTATGGGGAATGCTTCTGGCCAGCTCAGGCAGTCACTCTGGTTGTGTGGTGCCCCTACCTTCCCAGACAGAGAGAGAGATGCAATGAGGGAGCGAGGCAAAGCCCCGGGACACCCACCTGGAATGAGATGTCGGGGGAAGGACACTGGCAACCATGGAAGCCCTAGAGATGCCAGTCACGGGACACGTGATTGGATCCACACTGGCCTGGACCCATAGTCCTGGATCTTTGCACTTTACTCTGTGTGATCTAAGGCCTTGGGGAGGGGAGTGGCACCTAGAGTTTGGGGTCTTTCTCTGGCAGCTGGCACAGACCCATCACCTTTATTCTCCCTTTCTGGGAAAAAATGGACAATGGGAAAGGATTGAGTGGAGCCACGACTGGAGCCAGGGTCAGGCTACTGCACCTAATCAGCCTAAGGTTATAGTCAGTGTGTGACCAAAATTGAGGCTCAGTTAATTACTAGCATTAAACTCAGTCGATCACATATATATGATGTCTGGGGCTAGAATCAGAATTCAGACGCAGTATGTGACCAAGGCTCAGAGTCCAGAGTACAGTATAACCAGAATTATGGCTTAGCTGGGGCCAAAACACAGGCTCAGTCTGCTGCTGGAAGAGGAAGTGAAGCCCAGCGCCTGCTTCCCTCTCCACAAGGCCCTTGCCCTGAGCATGGTGCCAGCCACTCACCAACAGGTGTCACATGGTTCTCCTTGTTCTTCCTCTTCAGGTGAAGACTGGCAGGCCAGCTTCATGTTGAAGTTTGGCTGAAGGAACAGAATCAAGAGCAGGCTTCATTCTCTACCACTGGAAAATTGAAGAAAGCTCACACCCCAATAGCCACCACCCTTCAGGGTTAGTCTGACAGCTGTGGGTTCTCAGACATGTGACAACACCCCTGAGCCTCACTTTGTTCACCTGTAAAATGAGTACAAGGACAGTACCCACTCCATGGGGCTGTTGGGTGGATCCAGTGAGACACTGTGCTTGGAGGAAAGAGTGATGACCCACAAGTCTGGATTTGTGGCCTTTCATATTTACCTCTGGGCTTTGGCATCTGCCAAGCAGTCAGGCAGTGCCACCATTCCTGGTGACCTGAAGGCTACAGAGAGTCTCCAGGTGCAGGAAGAGAACCCACATCCCCTACTTTTTCAGGAAAGTAGCTCCTTCTGTTACTCTGGGTCCTCTAGGCAGAATTGCTTGATAGGGCAAGGCCAGAGCTGCAGGCTGCCCTTGGAAATCACCCTTTTCCCTGCCCTGTGACTTACTGTAGAGCCCCTCAGGAGAGTTCACTTGCAGGCTGTCCAGTGATTTCTTGATCCGTGGACATATCTGAGAACCAGAGAGAAGAGAAAGTAGAGGGCAGGAGGCTAAGGACTGGTAGTTCTTAACTGGGGACACACAGACAGACTCAGTTCTAGGAATCTAAAAGCTTTGCACCTTAGGATTCTACACAGTGGAATCCTAGCAGTCTGAAACCTGGATGAAGGGCCTATCACCTAAACCTTAGAACATCAGATGGAGTGTTCACATCTCTAGAGTCTTGGAACCCTTGAACTTGGGAAACCTGGCATTTTAAAGGTGCTGTGACTGAGATAAGGGCTCAGTCTGCTGCTAGGAAAAGAGGCGAAAGTCAGTCTTGTTTTTGCCTCCCTTGTGACCCCTTGCACTGCAACTCAGAGAAATGTGGTTTAGATCATGCACAGTGGCAGTGAATGACATAGCAAAGGGCTTCAGTGTGGGACCTAGTGATGACCACTACTGTCAACTCCTCCTCACCCTCCAGTCTGAGTTATGGACAAGAGGACTCCCTTTGACCTCACACACAGAAACTGGTACTTGTGAGGGAGGAGTCCAGAGAACATGAACAGGACTGCAAATGCCACACTGTTACCCACCAGACCATGCTCTGTGCTCCAGGGCATGGGGGACTCACTTGCTTCTGTAATGAGACAGAAACTGTCTTCTTCAGAACACCAATCTCTGCATTCATGGATCTCTTGATCATGTTGTTAGCTCTGGAAGAAACAGGGAAAGAATGAAGGCCTGACAAGTGGTCAGAGCAGCCGATAGCAGCACTGGAATGATAGGTGACACAGAAGTGATTGAACTTTCTCACTGCACACTGAGCTGCATCCAGACCGACTATCATTTAGCATCCCACAGTTGACCAGTGACTCAGCTAGTGCCCAAGAGTCCTCTCACAACCCTGAGACTTCATTCATTCATTCATTCATTCATTAATTCAAGTCACATTTTCAAGCACCAACATTATGCCAGGCCCCCACCTGGGCCCTCAGGACAACAGAATGAGCAAAGGACAAGCAGCTTTAAACCCGGTGACTCAGACAAATCTGCCAACGCTGCCTCCTCCCACTTCTGACCTCAGAATAACTGTCACCTCCCATGGCATGGCTCTGACAGTTTGTCTCAGGGAAGTTTTGGCCATCATTGGGCCCTGTTTAGTGTCATGGGCTGTGCAGCACTGGGCTCTGTCCTTGAGAGTCCTTAGTGGATGGACTGATCATTCCTCTGCCTGCCTGTCCCTTAAAACAAGCTCTACAAGGATGGAACCTCATCTATCCTCACTAGTCAGGGCTTCGGAGTGGAATTTTATGAGTGAGAATACTGGGTACCTCACCAATATCCCAATAGCAAGAACTAAGAATGAGTTACTAAGAATGAGGAGGTGAACTGAAGTAGAGTGAGATGAGAGGTATAATGATAGGTATCCAGAATGCTCTGTGCAAAGTCCTATAGCAGGAAAGAGAAATGAGAGTGGGTTCACATCAAGGACAGTTTACATGGTCATGGGGTTGTTTCAAAGTACAAAGGAGAGCCTGGGTAGGTTTTGAACAGAAACTGTGTATCATTTGACCAAGAATAGCATGTGCGATTCCCTAGCACTGCTTGGCAAGGCAGCATCCAGCAGGGTGCAAGGTTCTGGATGTACATCCAGCCTTCCATACTAACATTCATCCAAAGCTTTCTTGCTTTTAGGGGTCTTTAGGTAACCTAGGATCAGATTCCTTTATAAGTGGAGTGTGGAGTGACCACTGGTCATAGTCATTAGGTATACAAACCAAGGACCCAGACATTGCAGATCAGAGACAACCAGCATTTTTTTTCTCTCTTTAACTTTTTGTCTGTGCCTGATATCCTTTTTTAAACACATAACTAAAATGTATATTTTACAGATCAACCAGAACCAGGAAAAGATAAAGGATAAATTTGTCTCAATAATTTTCCAATGGGTGAAAAATGATTGGGGAAATCTGAAATCAGAGCCTATGATAGATAGGCATTGATCTGCCCACTCCTCTAAATTGCAGGAAAGAGAGTAAATATAAATTTAATATCAATATTACTGAGGAACATTACATAATTGTAGAGTGGTCAATTCTCCTACAAGATGTAATAATCCTCAACATGCATGCACCAAATCACAATGTTTCAAAGAGATTCAGTAACCATCAACAGAGCTGAAAGGCACAGCAGGTAAATTCTTAAGTCTGGCTGGAAAAGTTGACATCTTGCCTCAGTGATGGAGACACTCTCAGTTAATGGGTTCAGCATGGGTACCAGGACTACTGAGAGCTTACTGTGTTCCATGCTCTATGCTATACATTTGTATTTTTCTGCTCCTTGTTTCAGAAGCCTATGGGTAGGATCAATATTATCCCCTGAGATTCAAAGGGATGGATGGGCCTTACCTGTCCAGCAAGAAGATTGTGATGGTGCTTGGGTCAACAGTGAATTCTCTCACAACCACAGTGAAGAGATTGGCCTGAAGTGTTGGTACAAGCTTAATTCCAGTCAGGAGGTCCATGGAGACCTCTAGGTTGACCCTCTTGCAAATGAGGGGCCTAGAGGAAATAGGATTCACAGTGACCAAAAAGCAAGAGCTCCACACATAGCCAACTCCTGTTTTTGCACCTGTGTGGACATTTTGTAAGATGTCCATTGGTAATGTCAGCACTGCCTGGGCAATGACAACATGGTCCACATTCTTTATGGCATTTACGTGTTTCTTCTCAACATGTATGCACCAAACCACGGTGTTTCAAAGAGATTCAGCAACCCTTTATCCTCTAATGGGAACATCCTATTAGATGTTTCTTTGGATTCAATTCATAGGAAAACTGTATTCAATATTACACTGATAGTTAAAATAATAGTTAACATTTTGAGTACAAATTATTTCTAGGTATTTTAAAGTACATACAGAAAATGTTTTACCTGGTTTAGCCCATTTAATAATTATAACAATGCTATGAGAGGAATCACGCTCTACTTTTGAAATTTGGAGATAGGGAGTACAGAAAGGTTAAGTAATTTCCCCCAAGACTTCATATTAATGCACTTAATTTCTAGAAATTCATTTCATTTGTATGGTTCTGGGATGGTACCAGGTGCCTGCACATGCTGGGTGAGCACTACACCACTGAGCTACAACCACAGCTTAGAGAGATTTTTTACATGTGCTTTCTCCTGCCACTTTCCTGCCTATATGTTCTAATTTTAAATACTTTAATATTTCACATATGTGTTATTTATCATATTAGTCACTTTATTACATGAATCGGTAATGATTACTGGTATTTAGAGAAACTCTTGAAAGACAAAATAACACTGGAAGAAATTTTGCAAAAGAATTATAAATATTCATGGCATCTTAATTTTACAGAAAGATAAATTAACAATTAGATAAATGTCATAATTTCAAAAGCATATTATATACAGCATTCTTTTAATAGAGACTAGGCTATCACCAAAGATAACCAGAAATGTTAAAGATGGAGATTCTAGACCTGGAAACTTTCCCTTGTTTACAAATTGGAAATTGGAGGCCAAAAGTCACACAGTCTCCTAAGAAGGTAGTGGTTCTCAGGTTGGGGTTCCCCAGCCATGCTGAGCCACCTCTCCTAGGTCTGACTATACATACTCACAGGGCCGCAGTGACATTAGCCGTGATCAGAAACCTAGGTTGATACTTCTGCTTTCTGCTGCCCTTTCAGTACGGATGCCCCTGATGACAATCCTGCTGATTTTCACCCTGTTCAAAACCCACCATGGTACCTTGTTATTTCGCAGGAAGCCATCTGTAAAGTCTTTCTATATACCAGCATCACACTGCATATTTGGTCCCCATTAGCTTTGCCCTTGTGAATCCCCCACCCTGGTCCTCACCCCTCTACAGAAGTATGGTGCTCTGCCCAGATCTGACTCCAGAATTCCATGGGTCAAGCCATTGTCTTGGACTAAGTGGAGTGGATTCCCTTCCCTGAATGGGGATTTAGCCTTTTATACTCTGCTGTATTTGGCAAAGACATGTTCATTCCTTGGAAAGCAGTTTTAGACACCAGCACACATGTGGAAGCAAGGATGTAGAGAACCTTCACTTTCATGCTAAAATTATAAAATATGGGAACCTGAATTCATAGATGCCCATACTGCCCTGTAGCCGTGCCTCTAATTTTTTCAGATTTGGTGGGGCTGACCTTACAGCACCTCAGGGCTACAGAGGAGAACAAGGATGATCCATCCGCTTTTGATCTTGAACTTCCTTTTTTCTAAGCATTCCCTTTGTTTGGAGTAAAGGTCACCAGAAGGGTGAACACACCAAAAAGATTTCTCCAGACTAAACAAGTCAAGCAAGAGAAGGTCCACATTGTCAGTTTTCTGGATCTTCTTTTCTGTGAAATATGAAAGCGCCCTCATGTTGGGATTCCATTGCCAAAGAAAACCTGCAAATACAATCTCCCATGTAGTGTCCCATACCACTTAGGACACAGCTACTATGTTGCAAGTACTAGATTTGCCTGTGTTACTTCACTTTATCCCTGAAATGAGTAGGTACCCTAATTACCTTTGTTTTACAGATGAGAAAATAAAAGTTCAAGGAAATTAAGAAGTGTGTTTAATCACAGAGCTGGGAAATCCTTGATACTTTTATGATGCCTCTACATTAATACACACTGATCCTTTATCAACAAAGCAACCAATCACTTAGTCAGAAATTGATCTTAAATTGTATGCACCTAGAGATTATTTGGAAGCCTATTGCTCTAGAAGACATGTTCATGTGAGTTTGAAAAACCAGGTGAAAGAAAATGAGAAAATGACTTTTTAAAAAAATGGGAAATCTACTATCAAGGAAAAATATAGGGCTCTGTTACGGCTTTTATCTAAATGTCCCCCAAAAACTTCATGCACACATAGGTGGGACTTTTCAGAGGTGGCTTCATCTAGTGTGTGTGTGTGAATATTGATTAAGGGTGTGTAACAAATTAGTCCACTGTTTGGTTTAGCATAGTTCTGGTTGTGGAAAGGCCCACCCTGCTTGTAGGTGGCACCATCCAATAGGCTTGTAGCCTGGATGGGATAAATGTCCAGAAGGCTTGCTGCTGGCTGCCTTCTGTCTGCAACTCCACGGACTGTTTTTCTCTGCCAGGCCACCCTACCTTGGAGCCAGCCAACTGTGAACTGAAACCTCTACAACCTGTGAGCTAAAATAAACCTTTCCTCATTTAACGTTTAGGTGTTGGGTATTTTGTCCCAGCAATGAGCAAAATAACTAAAACAGGCTCTAACCCACGATCTTGGCAAACAGGAGTCTCCAAGAAGAATAATTCTTACACAAGGAAAAAAACAGAGAGTCCTAATGGGAGGTGTACATATAACAGAGGGATGAGACAGAATAAGCGGCATGGCAGAAATTTGTTGAGAAATATGAAAGGAATTAAACATATGTGCAAAAATAATGCAAATGAGAAAAACAAATCAATTACTAACTCAAGGAGGAACTGAGAACCACATAAGCAAAGTGATAAAATCATAGTAGTACAGCCTGACTCCTGGTGGTCAGTGCAATAAAGGTGGAGATAAAACTACCTATAGTTATAGAACTCACAAGGTAACCTTGGTGCTGACGCTTTCTCTCTTGGCTTCAGTTTTCCCAGCTGTGAAAGAGGCTGAGTACCCATCCCGCATCTGTACCAGTTGCCTAAAGCTTGAGAAAGTTTGAAAGGCAACCATTTCCAGATGGCTTCCACTCCTTTAAAAACTGATTGTCAGTGCACTGTTACTGTTTTCACCTAAAGAAAAGAAAACCTTGCTCTTTTGAAAGTGGAGGTAAAATTTAACATGAGTATAAATAAGTTAGTAGATACCTAGACTATGTAGGGGCAACTTCCTTATTTCCCAGTCATTGAACACCAATCAGTAAGGGAAAGTCCAACAATCCAATAGAATACTATGTAAGAATACAGAAAAATACAGAAGTTAAAATATGTGAATGGATAGTAAATATACTTATTTAAAAACCAAAGAATTTTCAAGATGAGATGCACAGTGAAAGAAATTATGGTCTTTTAGACTGGGAAAGCACTGAAAATTGTCAAAGTAAGTACTGGTGATGAAGTACATATAAAGATGCTCTCATAGGCTATAGGAAGAAGTATTACCAAATATACTTCTCAAAATTTCAGTAAAGTAAAATATGCATTATTTTTTAATTTTAGAAATCTCACTTTTAGAAAAAAAATTTTTTTTGGTATGGGGGATCGAACTCAGGGCCTTGTACTTGCCAGGCAGGCGCTTGTGCTGCTGAGTTATATCCCTAGCCCACTTTTAGAAATTTTTCTTACATATGGCAAGTTTTATCAAGATGTAATATTTTAAAGGATTTTTATTGTTTATTTCAAAATAAATAAGGTCATAAGTCAGAAACTGAGAAGACCCCTTTCTTCTGGGAGTAACCCACCCATAAAGGGAATCTCCTGGAGCAAGCCCTGGCATAGCACCCACAGTGATTAGGGAGTAACCCACCCACAAAGGGAATCTCCTGGAGCAGGCCCTGGCATAGCACCCACAGTGATTAGGGAGTAACCCAC
Source organism: Dolichotis patagonum (assembly GCA_004027295.1). Classification (NCBI taxonomy): domain Eukaryota; kingdom Metazoa; phylum Chordata; class Mammalia; order Rodentia; family Caviidae; genus Dolichotis; species Dolichotis patagonum. The sequence goes on along the minus strand of PVJX010012722.1, from coordinate 32,384 downwards.
CCACAAAGGGAATCTCCTGGAGCAGGCCCTGGCATAGCACCCACAGTGATTAGATTAGATCATCACCTCACTGATTCGCCTTTAAATGTATTGGCAACAGTTTCAGGCCCATTCTGGAGAACAGGTTTCCTCTCATCCACAAGACTCAGGTCGCTGAAATGAAGACCTGCTGAGGTCCCTGTGAGCAGATGGCACAAGAGAAGAAGCTTCCAAAGCTGAGACCTCATTTTTCTCAACACCTGGACAGTCCTGGGGAGACCAAGAGTGAGAACAGCCCAGAGGGAGAAGGAATCTTACAGCCTCCCTGTTATTCTTCCATTTAATCCTTATTTCAGACAGAAATGGTTACCTGCAGGTTTACAGGTGGGCAGCCATGGTCAGAAAACCAGAATACAGAGACACACAACCAACGAGTGCAGGGCCCAGGGCGGAAAAGGCAGCCTTGCCCACACAGTTGTGATCTTCACACAAAGGTGTTTGGCATTGGCTGCCTCAAATGCCTTTCAATTTCTTCACTTTGTCACCTAAGCCAAATCTTCCTGATTCCCTTGCTTCAATTAAACATCATCTCCTCTGTGAAGCTACACAAACTTCCACACTAGAGTCTGGTTTGGAGCCTTCCAGTGCTCTTCAGAGGACCCCAGGGCCTGGAGTATTTTATCTTGGGGTTCCGCAGCCAAGGTTCAAATCCACAGTCTGTCACTTGTTCTCTGTGCAGGCCAGATGAGTCACTTTGTTCCCCTAGGCCCAATTCCTCCTCCTAGATTAGAGGTGATGAGGGTGGAGGGGATAACTTTGCATCCCCGAGGCAGATTTTCCTGTCAGTGGCAACACAGTCCTCACCAGAGTGGGTGAGGATTGTACTACAGCCTGAGTTATAGGCTGTGGAATGAGAATATTTGAGTGGAGAGAGCAGCTGGTCTCCATGGGCTGTATTAGTGACACCCACATACGTCACAGTCATCACAAGGAAGGTCACATCTAAATAATCTTCATCTGTACTAATGAGTGCGAAATGATATAAATGAATGAGTGAATGATTGGATAGATGGTTGGATGGATGGATGAGTTAATGGAGTTCATATCATGAATTTAAGAAAGGAGAAAGACGAATTTAACGCAAAGCATTGAGTTACCATGGAACCTTGTGTTTCAGAGGCTATGGAGAATTCAATTTAATTCTCTGCCTTCACCATCTCAAGAGATGGCATCATAATTCACTTTTCTGTCACAGGTCCAACCTTTGGAGTTTCCCTTGTCTCCTTTTCTCTTACCAGCCATCTGTCAGGAACTTCCTTTAACACTTTTTGTTTCTAATCTCATCCACAGACCCTCCTCAGCAGCCATCATTGTGGCCTGAATTGTTACAAAGGGTCTGAACTGGTCCTGTGTTCTGCACTGGCCACCACTACCCATTGTCTGCACAGAAGTTCTGGCAAGCATTGGAAAACTAATTCGGACCATTCCACCAGTCTGCACTCCAAGTGTCCCAGGTTTTAGTCACTAACAGAGCAAAAATCATTCCTGCAAGACTCGCGGATTGAGGGGTAGACTTTCCCATGTAAGACCAAGTAGAGTCAAAAGGCCCTGCCCGGAAATGAAGATACCTACCCGTGGGAAGCTGAGCAAATCAGAGGCACCTACCAAAACCTAAACCTAAGTCATGGCAGGGTCAAAGGGTCCACACACCTGCTGTCTGTTTGAGCTCTGTCTTCTTCTTCTTTGAAAACTACAACCTAGTTTAGAGTCTGCACACCTTTTTTTTCTAATGTGTAGAGATGACTAGAAGGGAAGAAATGACTGAAAGCCAAGAAAATAAAATACACAATATAAAGAATTCACTGATGATGCAAATACTCAACTGTTGAGCCAGCAACAGGGCAAGAGTTGGTTATAGACGGTCCTGTGATGATGCCAAGGCAGTAGAGTCAGCTTTGGAGAGATGCTTCGGGCACCGACAGAAGTCAGCTGTACTAATTCCCACCTGTCCCACACTTACTTCACAGATAGGAAAATGAGTCTCTGAGCAGGATTGTGCTTCCTCTGAGCTTTTGTCAGAGACTACAACACAGTTCTTTTGCCTTGTGGTGTATACTTTACTCCTCAGGATCTCCCTAAAAGATGCCACTATGAGGATTCAACAAGCATTTCGAAAATGTCTTGGCTTGATGCCAAGAAATAGAATTTTGGATGTGCAAATGGAAATTTCTTTTTATCTCTCCCTGTCCCTGACAGTATCCTCAGAAGCTCCCATAGCATTTTTGGAGGACACATATGCTAGCGCCTTTACAAAGGAGAGGGTTGACCAGAATACTTTTGGGTCTTAAGTGCGGAGGCAGCACGGAGTCTTTGCAACTGGCCTATGTCACAGGACAAATGTTCATGCATTTACTTTAAAGAGAAGGAAATGGAAGTTTACAGAGATAAGGACACTTGCCTATTCTTTCTTATTTCATATCTTTGTGTTTTCAAGGACAAATAAATGCCTAAGAAGGAAATCACCTTTCCCAGCCTTCTTTGCAACCAGTCCTGGTAAACAGAGTATCTTTAGAAGTTCTAGTTTGATCTACAATGACTAGGAAACTACAGTGGCTGACTCAGTTAGGAGATACAGGTCTTTCTTTTCCTTTGCCTGATCTAAGGCATGGTCACTGAATTACAGCGGTTATGTTATTAGCATGAAGATGAACACCCTACCAAACCAGCTTACCTCTGTATTTCTCATTTCTGCCCCCAAATCCATTTCCTGTGCTAGCACCAAAAATAATTTGCAAGAGATCACATTTATTGAAAACTGTGATCTGGTTCAAACTGTGATTTAAAAAAGAAATAGGTTGGAGAGAGTCATAGCAACGTTACCTGAATTACTCCTGGGAGGCGTTGAGATGCCATGGTCTTGGTCAGTTTGTTCCTAGAGGGTTAGAAAGTAGGGCAGTCCATATAAATGATGAGGGACCAGGCTCTGGGGAGACGTGGCACTTGGTGATAGACAGCTAGGAATCCCTGGGACACCCTCCATCCCACCACATCCATCCAACTCCTCCAAAGCAAACATCCCTGCCCAAGGGAGTCCAGGAAGCAAGGGCTCTCCGGGATCTCCAAGGCAAATAAGGTGGGGATAACAGCCATGGTCTGACAACACTAGAGATGAGGCTGTGCCTCACAGCTGTCATGAGATAGAGCGATGGGAACGTGGCTGAGCCCTAGAGGGGCTGAGATTTGAAAGTCCTGCTTTAGACACGTTTCCTCCTCGGCATAGATGCCAGGAAGGATGCTGCTTCGTCAGCAGGAAGGGAAGCAGGCGTCCTGGCTTTGGATTCCTGACTGTTACCCTGGAACTTTAAGCCCTGGACTTGCTGTCTGACACTGGTCAGCTCCCATGGTCTTCTGAGCCTCAGTTTCCGCATTGCAATAATGGTATCAAACATGGACAGGCAGTTTTCACCAATGCTTGTTGAGGCCTCCCTGTGACCTTATGACACAGGAACGGTTTATTAACCCTGTGTACAGATGAAGAGCTTAGGCTAAGGGGAATATGGATCTTTGCCCCAGGATTGTGGCGTTAATATACACAGAGTGAGGGTTAGACTCACTCTACCTTCAGCGCAGCTTGGAACCCTGACCTTACATCCATCCCATATCCTTCCTTTTGGAGCAGAGCTGAAGCTTCCTTGTGGACTGGGGACAGCTCTTTACCGCCCAGAGTTTAGAGACCATGGACACATGCTATTCATCAGTTGCTCCAAAAGTCATGACAACTCAGCTCTTCTTTCCCACTGTGTTACACACTGACTGTGCTGGGAATGTACCGGAGATTGGAATTGAGCTCCCCATGGTGATGGTAAGAGGTTTTGTGGGAGGTGGTGTAGTTCTGCAGCTCTGTCCTCCAGATGGCTTTAACGCTGGTGTGAAATGAGGCATCAAGGAACTGCCTGGATCTACTGATTCTCTTCTGTCTTGTGAGGACACAGTATCTATTCCTTTCGTAACTTCTGTCCCTTCTCCCATATGACACTGCAGCCACAGGCACCAGGTTAGAAACAGAGAGCCAGCTCTCTCCAGTCTCCAGATCTGCCTAAATCATCATAGACTTCATATCCTCCAGAAGTGTCAGAAATAAATGTCTTTTGTTTATGTATTTCCCCATACAAAATATTTTGTTACAGCTGCAGGAAGAGACTGAGACAACAGGTATTTCACATTACTCAACAGCCCATGTTTATGAACATAGAAACACATTAAAAAATATGGTCCCTCACCCTATGTTCTGCGTGACTCGAGATGGCCGATGTGGAGACATACCAAGTAACTGCCCTCTCTACTGCAGGTTCCCTCGACTAGAGCAGTGCATTGTCCTGTCAACCACCTCAGCTCACTTCAGTGTCCTGGTCAAAGCCTCCACAGAAGCCCACCCAGGAACTCTGTCAGGCTGGTTTCCAACCCATATTCCTAACCTTGTTTCCCTGAAATCCACCCCCTCCACCTCAGGGTCTTTGTTCCAGATCTTCTTATGACCTGCTTGGGAGACGGGAGATGCCCTGGACAAATCTATCTTCACCGAAATAATGAACAAATGACATTTTCAAGGCCTCCCTCAAGTTCCTCTGACCAAGAAGCTGTCACAAGTCTGACTAGTCTCTCGGCCCCCAGAGTGGTACAATTGTCCCCTCTTCACCTCTGGTAAGGGGGTATTAGCTTAGGCTGCAGATTTGTCAGTCCTCAGGGCCTGGATCAGTGTGACTGTCACCCCAAGCCTACAGCTCATGCTTTGCACATATCCATTTTCCTATCCTCTCCCACCCTCCACTTTAACACCCAATTCTCAGGGAAAGGCTTGGGTTCAGGAAAGCTGAGTAGTGAGCTCAGACACTTGGAAGAACCAAGACTCACACTCCTGGGCAGACGCAGAGCTCAGCCTTTAGCCACAGTTTGAGGTCAGCCCAGGACATTTTCAATTCACTAAGTGACTGAGCTGGAGTGGCATTCTACCCAGGGTCATTTGAGAATGACCCTGGCCAGCAGATCCTGGGCCACCTGTATCAGGGTCAATGCTGGCTTCATCCCTGCAGAAAATGGGCAAGGGAGCTGGGAGAGGAGGCTGAACACAAGCAGAGGCCAGCCTCAGGTGACACGGACAGTCAGACTTGCAGCCTTTGCCCTGAAACAAACAACTTCTGTTTGTTTCTATGTTTTAAATAAACTTTATTTTTTAGAGAATTATTATGCTATCGCGACACCAAGCAGAAAGTCCAGAGAGTTCACATGTGCCCTTTCACCAACCCCCAACCTTCACCACTGCCAACATCACACTCACAGTGGTACATTTGCCACAATCTACAAACCTACATTAAGACAACCTTACCACACAGTGCTCAAAGTGTTCATCTGGGTTATTCTTGATGGAGCGTATTCTGTGGGTCTGGGCAGGTGGACACAGGAATGTGTCTTGTACATGTTTAGCACTCCTTCCATTCCTCTTTGCTGTCCTCCGCTCTCTGGTAACCAGTGACTTTCTGTCTCCATGGTGGGCCTATGTAGAGTGGCAGATGGTTGGAATCCACACCTTCATATCCATGCAGGCTGCCTTCTTTCACTTGGTGACATGCATCACGCTTTCTCTTGCTTTGCAAGGCTTGATAGTGCCTTTCACTTCATTGCTGAATCCTACTCCAGCGTCTGGATGTACCATGGGGTGTGTATTCATTCACCCACGTAGGGCATTTCCAACTGCTCCTATGATTTCACAGTTCTAAATAAAGCTGGTGTAAACTGTCATATATAGGGTTATCATGGGGGCTCTGTGGGGACAGAACTTTTCTAGTCATTTGCATAAACACCAAGGAGCATTCCTGCTGGATCTATAGGAAGACAATAGGGGTTCCATTAGGTTGAAAAATCTGAAACCACAGGTACCATTGTTGGCTGAGCTGGCACATTGGCAGCCACATCTACAAGACAGGTTCAGGGGGATGGATGAGGATTACCAGGACAGAGAGGACCAGATTGCACTCTGGCCACTGGCCTTGAAGGAATCACTTGTTCCCGCTTCTGCACAAGGCTGAGGTCCAGCTCCTTCCTCATCTCTCTCCCTCCCTATAGAGCTGGGTGGAGTGCAGGCTCTGGACCCTGAGCTCTGATAACTCAGAGCCAAGGTAGGAGTCTCAGGAATCCAAAGTCTGTGTCTGGGAAAGGCTCTCTAGCCACCCCTTGAACATGATCACCCCTTCCTCAGACAGAAACTGCCCTCTGTCCTGGTCCACAGCCAGCTTTCCAACAGTTTTTCCTTGGTTGGACTGCACAGGCTGTCATGTGCTGGCCTTGGCCTTGTCTTCTTCCAGCTCACCTGTCACAACACTCTCCTGAAACCAGAGCAGAGCTTGTCTCTTCTCTGCTCAGAAATCTTCGTCTCTCTTCTGCCATGCCAAATATTCTTAACAAACAACAGTACAAGTGCTATTATACAACAATGCTATATTTATTACAGCATTGTTTCTTTCTCAAAAAGGAAGTGCGTAATCCAGGGACTGAACAACCTCCTTCCCTAGTAACCCACCCACAAAGGGCACACCCTGGGGTTGCCCGTGGCATCACAGGCATGGTGACTAGGAGGTAACTCCTGGGGTATGCTGACAGTCAGCCGTAGTTCCTCAGTTTGAAGTATATTATTGCAAGTTTCAAATCATTCTTGAGAGTAGGTGTCCCCTTGTTCCTGCTTCTGTGGAATAGAGAATAGGTGCTGAGGTTCCAGTGAGCAAGTGACACAGGAAAGAAGTTTCCAGACATGAAACATCTTTTGTCCTGAAACCTGGACACTACCGAGGGAAATAAGAATGAGGGCAACCACTGAGTCTCCACTACCCACTTGTCACTATGCCACATAACCTTCCTCTAAGACAGGTACAGTCAGTCACCTGCTGGTTTACAGGTGAGCAGCCAAGGTCAGAAAGCCAGAGCACATTGCTCAGAGACACCCAGCCAGGGCACACAGGGGCTGGGATGGGAAAGCCAGCCTCTCCTCTACACCCAAGATGCTTTGCACATGCTGCTTGCTCTGTTGCAAATATCTTTGGCTTCTTCCCATTGTCATCGGGTTGACACTCCTGATTCTTAGGTACACCCTCTCTAGGTGAAACTATTCCAGGGTGCAGCTCTGATTTCAGATATGGGGTCTTTACTTGCCATTCTAAAGGCTTCAGGGGTCTCTGAACTATCTGGTCTAGGAGACTGCCCTCATCAGGGGCAGAGACCTCCTCTGTGTGGCCTTGGCCTCTCTGTACCTGTGCTGCCCCAGGGTTAAGAGCTGCCTCCTCACAGAGTGGGCAGAGCAAGGAGACAGCTGTGTAGCACATGGCTCCTGTCCCTGGGGTCAGATGCCCTCTGGAGAGGACATGCTTCTAGGATCCTGAGATCAGCCCTATTAGGGATGACAGGGATTGCTCTCATTCTAGGTCCTTGGTATCCCAAACAAAGAATTGAGCAGGACACACAGAAATCGAAGTGAAGGCATATACTCTTCAGGGTAGAAGCAGGCCAGTGAAAAGAACCCACAGCTCTGAAGAAGCCAAGTATCAGAATCTATATGTGGTCCTTGCAGGGAGGGCATAGCTCTTTAACTGACATGCAATTTACTCTAGTTGGGGGCAAGTCTCCTGATCCGGCCCACGGATCAGTCCGTGGGTCTCACCTGGATGGGGAACGGGGATGGCAGGCAGGGCAAGAGGAAAGAGAGATGGAGACAAGTTGAGCAGTTCCAATCAAGTCTCGTTTATTGAGGAAGTGAACATGGTTTATATAGGGTGAGGGCAGGAAGTTGTCATCAGGCAGAGATGTTGTGGAGAGACTGGATAGGTCGCAGTCATGTCCGGCCAGGCAGAGAAGATCATGGGTAATGTAGGCAGACACACCAAATGCCCACAGGAGGGCAGGATGGGGTGGCAGCAGTGAGGCTATCACGCCGCTCCCTACAGTCTCCTCCTTTCTGTTGGATGGAGGAGTTTTTATCCTTAAGTAGATGTTTGAGGAAGCATAATGGCACCTGGAGGGGAGAGAAGGGGACAAAAGCACATGGAGGGGACAAAAGCACAATGCAAATAACATTATAATTCATTGAAATTAGATAGGGGTTACTCCCAGGTGTTTGAGATATTGCATAGCCATGGGTCCCCAGGTATGGCCTGGTTGTCAGAGCCAGCTGTTCTTTGTGGATTTAGAGAGCTGTCTGGTACAGAAGCCCACAGCACATGTGCCCCTCCCGTTGTCTTTACCAGGTGTGGTGTGGCTCTGTGAGCCCTGACCCTCAGCCCCCTTTTCTGAAGAATTTGTTTTCTCTATTCCTGCCTCAGTGGTGTTTGGCACGCAGAGACACAGCATCCTGGTGGAGGGAACACAGCTGTGGGAAGGAGTAGGATCTCCTTGCTCGAGCACAAAAGAGAAACAGACCAGCCAGAGGGTGAAGAGAACAGTATCAAGGGAACCCCACCCGGCCTGAGCATAAGAAAGCAGGACCACGGAGGTGGAGACCTGTGGGGCTGGCAGCAGAGTCAGCCAACACGAGCCACGACACTGCGTTTCTGAGCCACAGTAGTTTTTCCAGGCATCTCAGAGCTGGGGTTCAATTCTACTCTGCTATTTGCTTCCTGTGTACCTGGATGAGGCACTTTCGCCCCAAGAGCCTCAGGTCCCCCTCCTAGAATACAGGCAGAGAGGAGGATGGAGGGGACTCATCTGTGGCCCTGGGGCAGCTCTTCCTGATGGTGTGGTCACCTGCAGGGTGACACAGCCAGGTCACTGGGCTGAGATCTGAGTCTCCTCTCCTGCAGACACTGCAGAGGCTTAAAAATGTAACACAGAGACACTCTTCACACTAAAGATGCTTTGGGAATATGTAGTCAGCTGTTAACAAAAGTATGTCATTTGTTGAAATATAGTTATTTTTATTTTGAAAGCAACTAATAAATACATTTTAAAAATTTCTCTGCATTAATTTCCTTCATGCCAAATATTAATCATGGGAATCCATGCAACAAAAGCCCCTAAAGTTCCTCAAGAACTTTTATTCCTCAAGAATTTTTAAAATTGTGAGACAGACTGACCTCTCCTGACTTACCCTTCAAAGTAGTTAGGGCTACAGTTCCCCAGCACCACGTCTGACCTAGTCCTCAATTTTTTTTTTTTTTTTTTTTTTTTGGTACCAAGGTTCAAACTCACAACCTTGTGCTTGCCAGGCAGGTGCTCGCACTACTGAGCTATGTCCCTGACCCCTAGTCCTCAGTTTCTGAGAGGGCACTAAGAAGGACATCTGAGAACTGTGGGCTCAGAGAATGCCACTTAAATGCTCCCCAGCGTGGCACTCAGAGCCCTGCCCTCCACCTGACCCTCACACGTCACATTCCAGCAGCTCTGGGCTGAGTCTCTCCTCCTAGCCTTCCTCAGTTGCTCACTTCTGCTTGAGATGTCCTCCCTTTCCTCCTCTGCCTTCATCCTGTCAATTTCTGTTCCGTTGGCCCTTTCTCTGGAAAGCCCCTCTGCCTGCCCTTCCCCTCTAGGCCGGGGCAAGAGCTCCCTTGGGACTTCTTTCGTCAGCACTGAGCTCTCTTTATACACCCGCCTCCCCAGAAGACTGTGCCCTGTGGTGCAGGAACCTGTCTTGTGCGCCACCTTATGCAACAGGTGATCATGAAGCACTAGCACAATCCCTGTGTGTTGAGCCTGGGGGTCAACTCCTCTGGCCTCCACTGAGCTGTCCACCACAGGACCCATCCAATCTGGGCTCTTCGCTACTTTCTAGAAAAGAGTTTGTTTTTGCCAGAACCCTAACAGAAATAAGTTACTTGTAACAGTAAATTTCTTGTCGATATCTGTACCCCTCTGCAGTTTACTTTTTTTCTGTTTTCAGCTTTTTGCACTATTGTGATTCTAGTAAAGTGCAATTCTAAGATCTGTATGTTCACCCAGCCAGAAATCAGTAAGTATTTCTAATTTTTTAAACATAAGTTTACAAAGATGATATCACAGGTGGCCTTCCTAACATGAGCCATTTGACATTTCCAACGGGATAAATGCGATTCCACTCCAATCCTAAGAGTAAATATTTGAAGGTGCTCGTTCACTGTCAGAGATGTGGTAAGATATGTACACTGTTTTCTGGTCCTGCAAATAGGAAAATCCGGTTTGGAAAATCGTTTTTAATTGTTTCTGGCATCAAGAAATTTCCCCAGGCCCTTTACTAGTAACTCTGGTTGTAAGATGTCATCCTGGAGGAATTAGGCAAACCCTGGAGCCATGTGACCATAATTGGATTAAGCCTCTGACACACAGGCCTGGAGTGGGGTGGTCTTTTTGGAGGCCTCTATGAGCTTTCCTAACACATAGTCCATTATATGGACGTCTTTTCATCCCTTCTAGGCCTCCTCATCCTACGATCCTCTTTTTTAGTGGTGCTAACTTCTCCAGAAGGTCCTCATCCCTGCTGTGAGTTCTGGAACTAATAGGTAGGGAGCCACACTATGTCCTAGAGGGACCCAGGGCGCAGGAGGCAAGCCCGCCCCATCACACTACAGCTCAGCCTCTTTCCCTTCAATGGCCACAGCAGGCATCAGTTGGGCCGGGTACCAGCCCCTCCTATACCCACCTTTGTTCCACTTGCTTAGGGCCATGTGTGGCTCATAACCCAGCATTTATGCCCTCAAGTGAAGATATCCCTTTAACAAAAAATAATGACAGGTATTCTGCCTCCCTGGGGCCCAGTTTGCCAGAATTCCCCAGCTTCTTCTCCAATTCACCTTATCTATATAGGGTGTCTGACTGTGCATAGTCAAAAAGGGTTTGTCCATCCATCCATCCCTTCATCCACCCATCCATTTAGCAGTGGCTCCATCCTGTCCATCCCCGGCTGCTTTCCTGGGTGCTGGGGCTATTAAGGGGAGCAAAGCCTCAGCCTCCAGGATTTCCCAGGTAGGTGGGACAGAGGGGAACATTAGAGGAGGGACCCACATCCTAAGAGGCAACCCTGGTGAGGTCCGACTGCATTGGGCACTAAGGACAAGGAGACCAGCAGTGCTCCATCTCAGCCTATTTCTGTTGCTCTAACAACAGAGACCAAGATATAGATCCAGGATGGAAGCAGGTATGGTTCATCCTTCTGGAGGTTGAAAAATTGAAGGCCATGACACTGGAATCTGCTGTGTTTCTGGAGGTCCTTCCTGTGTCACCTTAATGAAGCACATCTTAATGTCATTTGGTATGGCACAGTGAAGGGTGTACCGTCCCAGACCACTCTACCTTATTGGCCATTAATAGCATCATGAGGGACCCTCCTGATGACTTGACCCAATCCTAATTCATACCCCACCCCAAATACCATTAACAAGGGAATTTCAGGATTAAGTTTTCAACACAGGAACTTTCAGGGGACACACTGAGACACAGCGAACTGTAAGTTGAGGAGTAGAGTGCCTCTTTCACATGTGTTTGGTAGGGACTTAGCTGGAAGGTGACTCCTGAGCAGTCTTGAAGGGCTTCATTCATCCAGTCAGTCAGCCAGCCAGCCAGGAGTGGGTGCAGCAGGAGAGTTCAGCCAGCTGAGAAACATGCCAGAGAAGTACCAGTGAGGCCACGTCTACAAAGATCTGACACAGGGGGTCACAACAATACACATTTTGGAATGAATGGTTGCTTGCTGTGAGTGACTATCCTGTATATTATGGGAGAGAGAGTGGCATCTCTGGGGTCCTGCACTCCACAGATGCCTGTATCACATCCTCTCCTATGCAACAGGTGCAAAGTAAAGATATCCCCAGATACTGTCAATGTCTCCTACAAGACAAAGGTCAGCTCAGGTGGAGGACAGCCCATGTAATAAAATCTTGGGCACGTCATAGGAACTGAATAAACATTTACTCTTTCTTCCTTCAACACTGGAAGGCATGTTAAGTTCTGACTTGTCAAATTAGCAACAACCTTCAGGTATTGGAGCAGACAGTAGGTACAGGAGACAGAAAATGATGTGTGCAAAGCACACCTACACTCCCAGGGCAACAGTCCCACTGAGACAGGCTCTGGGGGCTGACTCATTTGGGGCAGAATTTAATACTCCCAACCCAGGGCTGGACAGTGGGTGAACATCCATGTTCGAGGCCAGCGACCCTTCTCTACAGGCAGAACTATGACCATTTTACTGATGAGGGTGAGCTTGAGTACAGGCTTAAGGACAAGGTCATTCATTCCTTCCAGGAGCACAGACTTTCTCCAGGAGCAAAAGAGCATCTCCTATGTCCCAGGCGGCCATGGAAACAGCTGGAGCAAAGGCCTTGAGTCAGGAGGAAGAGGACATTTCAGGCAGCAGAGGACTTGATCAGTCAACAAGTTTCCTCACTGAATACTTGTGGAGCTGTCCAGCTTTGACCAGGAGAGTTAAGTGACAGTATAGTTAGGCAGGGCAGTGACCACTCGGGTGTCCGTTCAAGGTGACCTGCTGCAAAGAGAGGAGGTCATGTCTCCACCTCAGCCTCCTTGAGTCTCACAGCGCAAAGCTTGAGAGCCCTGAGTGTTTGTGTACTGAGAAAATATAACATTTTAATGTGGTTTATTGACAAGCCTAGTTTCTTTGAGTCATATGATAGCCCCATTGTCTCAGACTCTTCCTGCTCCTTTAACAAAATGGCTCACATAGGCAATTTATAAACAAGCAATTCTTTTATTTCTGGAGGATTTGATGTGGAGTCTAGGGAGGGCTGGCTGTCCATTTCCAATATGGCATCTGTGGCTGCAGTGTCACATAGCAGAAGGGACCGAAGCAAAAGAACGACACGCTGTATCCTCACATGATGGAAGAGAATCAGAAAAGCCTGGCAGCTGCCCTAAACTTTAAACTCTAAACCTAACAGGAGGGCAGAGCCCTAGAACATCTCCACTTCCCAGAGGAACAGCCTCATGCCTCCACTCCCCGAGGTCATTTTCAACCTCTGAATGTGTGCTGGGGGCCCATACACTCCCAGCTTAGCACGTGTGTTAACATAGTTCAAAGGAAGCCTTGAGTGAGATCCTCACATTTGAAGCAAACAATAGAGAGTGTGTGCTCCAGGGTCCCTGACCTCACAGAAACACGGTAGAAAGCAGTCCCCACCCCACACAGAAATTTCAGCTCTGCTGTGGAGGGAGAGGTCAGGGTTCAAGGCCTGATGGAAGGCAGGACTAGAGTCAACCCTCACTCTTCAGAGACGAGTGCTTGGGGAAAAGATTAAGAATCCTTCGAACCTCTGATCCTCATCCACAAAAAAGGGCTAGTGATAGTTTCTCTATAATAAAGATGTTGTGAGGATTCAAGAAACATCAGTAAAACTACTTGTCAGTGCTCAATACTATTATTGTATATGGGGAAACTGAGGCCTGAAAAGGGAATGGGAGGTGCCCAGTGTCAGACATCAAGGTCTGGGCAAAGTCTAGGGCCCCAGACTATATAAGGTGACAGCCAAAGCCCTGAGACCTGGACACCATCTCTCCACTCCAGCCAACTGGGCAGGACTCTCCCTCAGCGCCCCACTTGGGGCTTGGCTCTTGGCTCAGTTGGAAACTGGCCCTGAGCAGGACCCTGACTCTCAGCCCCTCTCAGGCTCTGCCACCCTCCCCACCTCTCCAAATTCCTGCCTGGTGTTGTCATACTCCAGCCATTCTCTCTGCTGTTCTTGCCTGTGCTGGGGAGCCCCAGCTTCCTGGACTCAGCCAGGCCTTGGAACAGGGATGTTTAATTTGGAGGACTTGCAAGGACATGGCACAATGGAAGACTTTCAATGGTTCCTAACCATCTACCTCCCAGTGACACGTATCCACCGGTCTGGGTCACTCAGTATTTATAAAGACAGCCCCAGTGCAGAGTGCATTAGGAAATAACCGATGCAGACCAGACTGTCTCAACCGCTCCCCAGAGGGATCCAGGTAACATAGCCATGATTCTCTCTCCAACCTGCCTATTTATGACATCTCAAACCAGACCAGAGCTTTCAAGAACTCTGACCTGCTGCAAACTGTGCTTGGTGCTAGCACAGCGTGTGAGGCGGGCTTGGTAGTGAGAGCTGCAGAAGCAGGCTGGGCAGATCCAGCTCTTCCTCCTGCCCCCACTGGGTCAGTGAGGTCACCTTCATGCTAAGAACATAACTACTGGGCTCCAAATACCATACCTTAATTCCACCAGCCCAAGAAAGGAGCAGGAAACAGAAACATACATTTTTTAGACGGATGAGTCATTTTAAGGAACATTCAAAAGATCCCCGACTTAAATTTCTATTTACACCTCATTGACCATGGCTGGTTGCAAAGAAAGTTAGGAAAGATCATTTCCTTCTTAGGTACCTGGAATTCCTCAAAAATAGAAAGACTCAACTAGGAGAGGAGAATAGGCAAGTGTCCTCACCTCTTTGAATTTCCATTCCCTGCTCTATAAAATAAAAGCATTGACATTACTCCGTGAAAGAGGCCTGTTGCAAAGACTGGGTGCAGAGGTGCTCTCCTGGTCACCTCTCTACCTCAAGACTCTATCAGTCTGTGCATCATCCGAAGATATTACGAGGGTTTCCTGTCAGGACCAGGGAGGGATAAAGAGAAACTTCCACTGGCTCATCTAAAGTTAACTCCTGTTTAGTGGCAGCAGGCTAAGAAATTTTCAAAATGCTCATTGAAGCCTCATAGGGACTTTTGTTAGAAAAATGAAGAGCAAAGTCCACCCTGGAAGGCTGGAGAGGCAGGTCCGCCTTACTAATTAAGGCAGATTCAGGGGAAGCACAGTCTTGGTCCTAGTGCTCCATGGTTTCAACGCATCTGCTTGTTGAATGAAGGACAGTGGAGCCCTGTGTGCACAGCCCTAGCCCGGCTCCCTCAGGACTGCCCTCCCTCCTTGCCTGTTCTACTCCCACTGTGACGCCACGGTCAGAGTGGTCTAGCAGTCATGTGTCCTGTGTGAAAGTCTCAGCAGAGGTGGTTCCTTTATACCTTACACATGTCCTGTGTCCCTCCCACCCTGTCCAGACTCTGGAACTCTGTGTCATTGTCTCTACCTGCTGCCTTGGTTTCTGGAGGAGGAAGCTGAGGATCAGGGAGACTTGGGTGAATTCAGGGGTGAGCCTAGGACTTGGCTGAGAGCACATTCCCTTCTTTCTCTCTTCAGCTCTGAAGTCATCCCTAGTGTCTTCTGTTCCTTGACCATGGAACCCAAGTCTGCCAAGAATCAGAGGCAAGAAGGGAACTCTTGTTCCAGGGACCCCAAAGTATCTGCTCTTCAGTGTACGTGATATATAGCATGACTCTAGCTCCAAACTTAACACTCACCCTTGGTTACCTCATGAGGTACCTCCTAAGCACCATGCCCATGATGCAATAGGCCACCCAAGGGGATCCCTTTTATGGATAGGTTACTCAGGGTGGGGGCTGTTCAGTTGCTGGATCAGCACATTCTCTTCAGAGAGAGAGTGCTCATAATCATCCTTTAACACTTTAGACCCTGATAAACTGTGGCCCATGTAGAATGTGGAATTTCAAAAGATCAAAACTGATGCACATTTTACATTATGAGAGATGCTGACAAGCACCTCGATGTAATGCTCTCTCCATAATCTGTGAAAGCATCTTTCCTCCCACTCCATTGTAGTCTCCATGGGGCAGGTGAGTGTTCCCTGGGTCTCTGATGTCACCCAGGCAGTGTGGTATCTGTGCAGCCTGGCAGGTGGGTACCCAAGAACACAGGACTGGTGATGGGCAAGACAGAGAAGCCCTGGTGTGGATGGGTCACCCCTTCTTCATCCTCATCTCTCTGACCCTCAGCTTTCTCCTCCAGAAACCAGGGCAGTAGGTAGAGAAAATGACACAAAGTCTCAGAGTCTGGAGAGGGTAAAGGGACCAGGTCTGCTGAGTGTCTCAGGCCTGCAGAAGAGAGAATCCCCATCTTGCGTGGGTTGGGAGGGGCAGGGAGAACAGAAACATATGACTGTATCCTGCATCACTCTATTCTGGGTCATGGGACCCCACCTTGGGTCACTCTGCCCTACACCCCGAAGTCCTGCTGTCAGACTAGCTGTTTTGGCTCTTCACAGGACCTCAGCATCTCTGGAGAGGCACGGAAGGAAGTCCTTCGAGGCCCAACAAATATTAACCTCATAGCAATGCATTATTTGCTTTTCTGGGGTCCTTTTTTCCCCAGTGTGAGCAGTTTCGTAGACAGTAAATAACCAGGTAACATAGAATTGGCTGTCTTGGGGCTGAGGATTTAGCTCAGCGGCATAAGTGCCTGCCTTGCAAGCAGGAAGTCGTGAGTTCGATCCCCAGTACCTCCACAAAAAAAAAAAAAAAAAAAGAATTGGCTGTCTCTCCCGACAGGCCCTGCAGAGGATTCAAACATGTAAAACAGAGGCCCTTTTCTTGCTAGTGATATTTGTAAAATATATGGTTATTTTTAATAAAAATGTTGTTCTGTTAAAATGCAATGAATTTGTAATTGTTATTTTGAAGACAGTTAACATATGTTTAAAAATATCCCCAGCGTTGCTCGTTCGTACCAGACACTGATAAATGGCATCCATAGAAACACAAGCTCCTCCAGTTCTTCAGTTGTTCTTGTTTCTTTTGCTAAGGGTCTTGCTAAGTTGCTCAGACTGCCAGTAAACAGGCTGGTGTCCTCCTGCCTCAGCCTCCAGAATAATTGGGATTCCAGACCCCCAGAACCACTCCTGGCTCTGTCCTCACTGTTTGAGAGTGTGCTAAAATGAAGGACCCCTGAGAACCATGGCTCAGAGCAATGTCACCTACACTACACCACCCTAGCACTCACAGCCCTGCCTTCCCCCGACCCTCCATCATGCTGCAGCAGCCTGCAGAGCTGAATCTGCTGCCGGACCCACTCAACCGGTCACTTCTGCTTGGGGTGTCCTCTGCTCCTCTCTGCCTGTCATCTTGTCTTTGGCCCCGTGGGAGTCGGTGGGAAGCCTCTCTGCCTGTGCCTCTCCTCCAGGCTGGGGCAGAAGCCGCCTCAAGGCTCCTTTCCTCGGCACTGTGCTGCCTCCTCACACAGCCACCTCCCCAGCAGGCCATGTGCTCAGAACAGGTCCCGGTTCTCCACCTGTGGCCACCACCCCCTATGACAGGAAGTACAAAGCAGGATGGATTCCCCGAGTCCTGATCTCCTGGGAACTGACTGCTGCCCAGCCCAGGGCCTGCCCCAGCTGGATCGTCAGTCCCTTCCTAGTTTCTAGAAAGGCACTTGGCTTCTTGGAGTAACACTAACCCAGAAGTAAGTTATCCCTAATAACAATCTCTTGTCAATTCTGGTGCCCTGCTATACTGTTTTTTTTCCACTTTTATCTTTTTGCATTATTATGAAAACAGTAAAGTACAGTGCTACAATCTATATTCTCACCCAGCTGGAAATCATGAGTATTTTCCATTTTTTGAAACAGCCAGTGATATTCTCTTTGATCTTCTTTTTCAGAGCACTGTAGCTTTCAATGTAAAGATTTTTACCTCCTTTTTTAGATTGATTCCTAAGTATTTCTTTTTTCTTTCTCTCTCTCTTTCTGTCTCTCTCTCTCTTTTTTTTTTTTTTTTGGATGCTACTGTGAAGAGTGTGGTTCCCTAATTTCCCTCAGTGATTTTGCTACTTGGAATGCTATTGATTTTTGAGTGTCAACTTTGTATCCAGTACACAACTGAATCTAGTTATTAAATCTACAAGTTTTTGGTGGAGTTTTGGGGGTCTTCTATGTAAACAATGACCTAATGAATTGCTGTCACAACTGATGCCCCTAACTTGGGCCTGTTGTTTTCTCCAATAGGATAATGTGAATTCTACTCCAAGCCAAGGAACAAATATTTAAAGGCATCCATCTGAGCTATGAGGAGATGAGATACCTATACTCTTTCCTGGTCATGTAAAAGGTAAGAATTGTTGATAAATCATTTGAGGATGTGTTCCTGGGATTAGGAGGTGTCCCGGGGCAATCCTGAAAGTTACCCTGAAGGAATGATAAACACTAGGAAAGCCAAGTGAGTCGGCCCTGTGTACTTAATGGGTTATACTTCCAATAAGCCTGCACTGCCGTGTAGCGGTCTTTCTAGAAGATTCTGTGGCCTTTCTGCCCACACAGCCTCTTATGTTGGATTTCTTTTCACCCCTTCTAAGTCTCCATTTCCTCTGATACACATGAATGGAGTGTCACCACTTCCACGCAGCCCATAGCCCTGCTTTGAGGTCTAGGCCTTGTGGGCAAGGAGCCAGAGCTCATCTCCAGGGTTCCAGGGCACAGAGGGTGGGTTCACTCCCTTCTGCACACTGCTCTTATCCCCCTCCTGCACCCTGTCCTCATCCCTGTCATTGGCCACTGGTGCCAGCATGGACCTGCTCTTTGTGACCTTTTAGAACCCTAATTACCATCCAAAGGCTCCCCTCCAATTACCACTGCATGGGAATTGCAGGATTCCATTTCCAACTCACGCACTTGTCAGGACACCTTCGAATTACCTGAGTCAGAGAGCACCGTGTCCCTTCAGGCAACACCAAGGTTTGGTGCCCGCTAAGCAAGGCGGTGACTCCTGAGCAGAGTGTTGAAGCCTAGCAAGCCTTCAGTCAGTTGACTAGGACCAAGGAAGGGCATCCAGAGGATACCACACAGGGACACAGGCTTCACACTGACTGGAAATGACTTTGTCCCAGAAGGAACCCTGAATTTCAACACCTCTTCTTGTGGAGGAGATGGGATTCTACAGTTCCCCATTAGGCCAGAGGCTAACACAACTGAAAGTTCAGTGTCTCCAGAGCTTCATGACCTCCAGAACTCTTCCTCTCTCCCGGCCTCAGTTGGAAAACCTACCCAGATTCACTGCACCACTCACTGAGAGCCAGAATCCAGTGTTGGCAAAACATGGTGATTTAAATAAGGAAACACATTCCTTTGTCTCCTGAGAGCCCAGAGGTGAGCAGTCAGGGCCTGGGGCAGCTGCACTCCCCTCAAGCCACAGCTCTCACCTCCGAGTCCAGAGCAGTTACTCCAGTTGAGGAAACTTCCTCCTCTCTGAGCGCAAAGTGGAATTTACACCTCATACTGCTTCTGCATCATTGACCAGTCCCGATCCAGGACCACACTTAGCTCAAGGGTGGCTGGAAGGAGTCATCTTTGGCTGGGAGACCAAGTGTATAGCTAAAGCTTGGTGGCAGGGGTGGGGACTGGATAAGAACAAATTGAACCACAGTAGCAGTCTCAACTCACAGACAGAGATCCCGAGATATCCTAGGATCACGATTTCTTTTTTATCTTCTATCAGTCCTTTACCACTCAATCAACAAACAGGTGAGAGCTCATCAAAGCAATTTTCCAGCAGTGTGAGGAGGTGACAGCTACTGGGACTCACTGGATGTCAGGCCCTGGTTTCGAGCTTCTAGCTCACTGGCTTCTTTTATCCTCCCAAACCCCAGTGACTAAGTTTTTCTTATTAATTCCATTTTAGCAGGTGAGAAAACAGAGGTTAGGAGGAGTTAAATCTCTTGTCCAGGGTCACAGTGCTAGAAAGTGGCAGGTGACTCCTTCTCAGACCTGCAGATTCCTGAGCCTCACCCTGTGCGGAGAAGCACATGATGGAAATGCACAGAGCCAAGCCCTTGGCAGGAGGCTCTGTGCTGGGCCATTGGTGTAAGACAACTTCACATTACCCTGACTGTTCCAGAAGTCCATGAGGTCACCAGGCATGGTAGGTGGCCCTGCCAGAGAGTAGGCTTGAGCTGAGATCAGTGTGTTTCCCATATCATACAGAGCAATGGGATGCTGCTTGGCACATGGGTCAGGTCCTCTGGGTCTCTGACCTCCGTGCAGCCTGGCACGGGGATGACCAAGTACTGATGTCTAACAAGGTGAGGGACAGGAGAGTGCTGGAGATGGAGCCCACAAGTGTCTCAGTGCTGCCTGGAGAAGAAAGCCCAGCTCTAGGGGACCCTCACCCTCTAGACTGCACAGAAGGATAGATGGGGGCTGGGGCACAGGCCTCCGACCCTGAGCCACTCCACCCCATTCTCCCAAGTTCTGTTATACTAGGTGGCTCCTGGCTGTCCCGGACTTCACAGAACGCCTGGGGAGGAGTGGAGGAAAGCATCAGCTCTGACCCCTAAAATGTGACTGTCCCTGCTCACTGCTGCCTGTGCAGGGCAGGTGTTTCCTAAACTCTGGATAGATGTGGGAATAGATGGCCTGGAGTTCTATCACAGCAACGGGCTGGATCTTGTAGCTAAGTTCTTGTTTTCTCCATACCTCAGTGTCCCCATTTGAAAGTAGGGAAATGGGTTTGAATATCCTTAAATCTCTTTCCAGCTCAGAGTCCAGTCTCAGCCATCCACTTGTCACCTTGATCCCTGCCAAACCACCCTAATAGCTGTATGGCAGCAAAACACACAAGGGAAGTGGAAATGGGTTTTCATTGTCAGAGGGAGGGGGAACAGTGTGGAGTGTGATGCCCCATGTGAAGAGATGCTTCCAGATGCTTCCAGCTGGACTCAGGCTTTCACTCTGGTTGATGACAGCCTCACCTTTCCAGAGGGAGATGTGATAAGGGAGGGAGAGGTAGCCTCTGGGCACACATCCGGAATGAGACGTGTAAGGGGAAGACATTTCCAGACTTGGCAGCCATGGGAGCTGCCAGTCAGTGAACTTGTGATGGGAACCGTGCTGGCCTGTACCCACTTTCCCTGCATCACTTGCATGGACTAATAAGGCCTTTGGTAGGAGACTGGCACCGAGGGTTTGGGGTCTTGCTTGTGTCCCTTTAGCTGCCTTCTGGCAGTTGACACTGGACCATCCTCATTCTCTGCCCTTCCTAAGAACAATGTCAGATGGGAAAGACTTGAGTAAAGGCCATAACTGGAGCCAAGGTCAGGGTGCAGTAACAGGTCAGGGTCACGGATGAGTCTGAGGTCAGGGTCAGCGCTCAGTTTGTGACCAACATTGAGGCTCTGGGTATAATTGGCATTAAACTCAGTCTATCATTTTGATCCAGGCTCAGTCTAGAGACAGAATCAGAACCTGGGTGAGTGATCAAGGTTCAGCGATCAGAGTGTAACCAGAATCAAAACTCAGCTGGAACCAAGACTCTGGCTCGGTCTTTGAGATGAGGGCTCAGTTTGCTATTGCAAGAAAAAAAAAAAGGTGAAGCCCAGCCTCACACTTGCCTCCCATGGGTCCCTTACACTGGGCACAGAGCCAGCCCCTCACTAGTAGAGGCAAGACAGTGGTCCTCCTAGTCCATCTTCTTCATGTGGGGACTTGTGAGTCAACTGGATGCTGAAGTTCAGCTAATGGAACACAATCAAGAGCAGGTTTCAGTCTCTACCAGTGGAAACTTGAAGAGACATCACACCCCAGTAGCCACCACCCTCCAGCACTCTCAGTGGAACCGTGTCTGGATTCTCAGACGTGCTGCACCACCTCTCTGAGCCTCATTTTGTTCAAAACGAGTATGAGGACAATGCCTTCGTCACAGGTCTGTTGGGTGGATCCTGTGAGACAGTGTATTCAGGACAAGAGAGACGACCCAAGGGTCTGGATTCATGGCCTTTTCACAATGGAATCACATAGCCTTTTCACAGGCAAGGCCATGACACCTTTACTGCCCCATTGCTATTGTACCAGCAACCCAGATCTGGTGACCTGAAGGCCACAGAGTCCCCAAGTGCAGAAAGAGAAGGTACACTCACACCTTGACTGGGAAGGTGGGTACTTCTGCTTCTCCAGGTTCCCCAACAGACCTCTGGGCTAAGCCGAGGTAAACGCTGCTCTTGGAAAACACCCCATTTCCTCAGTCTGTGACATCCTCAAGAGGGTTCACATGCAGATAGTCCAGTAAGAGTTGAATCCATGGGCCCATCTGGGAGCCTGGAGAGGGAAGAGAGAAGTAGCCAGGAGGCTAAGGACAAGAGGTCCTCACCTGGGGACCCACAGAGAGGCTCCCTTCTAAGGGTCTAAGAACTTTGCACCTTAGGATTCTAGCACAGTGGAATCCTCCCAGTTGGAACCATGGAACATGGTAACCTCAAAAATATACAGTGTTAAGGTACCAGGGCCCAGGAAACCGTGAATTTGGGAGTCCTGGCATTCTAAGGAGTCCAGAGTCGCTCAGAGGACTATCCAGCAACTTTCTCAGATCCCTGGAGCACACAGCTCCCTACCGGTTCCCAGTCATCAGGTTTGTGATGGGCCAGGGACTCTGCATTTCTACAAAGCACCCAGAGGATGATGGAGCTGGCCTGAGGATGGTACTGAGAAGATGGAGCCTTTTTCTCACTGTCAGAGATTCACCTGGAAGATTCTTGATTCATAAACCCAGACTTCTTAGATCCTATGAGGTCAGCTGATTCAGAAATCTGTAGAACGTTGAACCCAGGTACCTGCACATATGGTATGAGATTTTATTTTATTTTATATTTTATTTTATTTTATTTATTTGGGGGCTGGGGATTTAGCTCAGTGGCATAAGCTCCTGCCTGGCAAGCGCAAGGTCATGAGTTTGATCTCTGGTACCAAAAGAATAATTTTTTTATAGGACATTATTTATTTGGTACTTGGAATCAAACTCAGTATCTTGTGCTTGCCAGGCAGGATCTTATGCTGCTGAGCTATATTCCTGGAAGCTAGTGTGTGGTTTTAGAAGGTACACAAATAGAGAAAAGAAACCTATTGTTTTATAGGTTGTGTTTCTTTCTTCTGTTAATTATATGATATAATAAATTGTATTAATTTTCTATATATAATATGGATAGTTTCTTCTCATAAATAAATGCATTATAAATGCAAAGTGCATGTGCTTAGTAAGGATACTTATTTAGGCAAAATTATGTTAATTAAAAGAAAATAAAAGCTAAAGAGCCACAGTGGCAGTGCAAGGACATGGCAAAGGACTCTGGTGTGGGATCTACCAATGTCCATGACTGTCAACCACTCCCGCCCTCCAGGCTGAGTTATGGAGGAAGAGGTGGCTCTCCTTGACCTCCCAAAGAGAAGTCGGAACCTCCGAAGTGTCCAAAAAATAAGGCCTAGCCTAAAGATGCCACATGAGCCACTAACCAGGGGTGGCTCTGGGCCCCAAAGAGTGAGGGATTCACTTCCTCTGTAGCACGATGAACATGGTGGTCGTCAGGATCCCAACCGCACACTCCACATCCCTGCTGATCAGGTAATCAGTTTTGGAAGAGATAGGAAGGTAACAGAGACCCAGCAAACAGTCAAGGACACCAAAAACAGCACTTGAATGACAGATGACCCAAACCAGAGTGATATTTCACACTTTATATGGAGCCACATCCGGATGGATCATTATTTAGCATCCCTGGCTTATCCAGTGCCCAGGAGATTCCCATCCCAACACAGCACTCATTCATTCAATCATTCAAGTCATATTTCAAGAACATCAGCCATACACCAGGCCCCCACCTGGACCCCAGAGATAGCAAGATGAACGAAAAACAAGTAGCCTCAAACCTGGACCTTCACCATGAGTCATCCCTTGCCAAGCCTGCCCCTCCCTCCTCCACTCTCTGCCACTTCCTAGGGCAGCTCCCTGGTGGATTCTCTGGGGGAGGGGAGGTTGGCCATCACAGTGCCCTGCTTAACCTCATGCACTGCACACAGCTCAGTTCTGTTCTTGAGAGTCCTCAGTAGATGGACTAGGGCCACTACGTAGAAGTTAACTTTGGACAAGCAAGTACAAGTTTGTCTTCACCCCTCCCTGGTCCTGATAGCACCCCTGGAAGCACCTTTGGAGGATACATAGACTAGCACAGTCTCAAAGGAGAGGGGTAGCAGGGGAGCGCTTTGGGGTGCTGCTGTGGTTTAGTGCTAAAATGTCCCCCTAAACCTCATGCACTCATAGGCAGGGCTTTTGAAAGGTGATTGGATTATGTGACCATGTAACTGACTTACTGTTAGGAGACAAGAAGCATATCACTGTGGACGTGGCCTGGAAGGGTCTATCTCCCTGCCCAGCTCCTCCTTCCTCTCTCTGCTTTCTGTCTGTTACGCTGTGCACAGCACTTCCTCTGCTGTGCCCCTCTGCTTTACCATCCTGCCTTAGAGCCAGAAGACTATGAACTGAAACCTCCATAAACTATGAGCCAAAATAAACTTTTCCTGCTTTAAACTGTGGGTGTTGGGTATTGTGTCTCAGCAGTGAAGGACATAGCTAAGACAGATGCTGAGCGTGGGGACTGTACAAAGTCCTTGCAAAATCCTTGTCTATTGGACAAATACTGATGCACTTATTTTAAAGAGTAGGAAATGTTTGGAGAGATGAGGACATTTGTCTGTTCTCCTCTGTTATTTTACAGAATCTGTTTATTTTTGAGGACAGAGAGACATAACAAAGAAACAATCTTTCCCAACCTTCTTTGTGGTCAGGAATGGTCAATGGAGTGGACATGGAAGTTCCAGATTGAGACTCTTAACAATGTTCGTAAAATAGCTGGCCCAACTGAGGTTTGTGCCTCTGGCTTTCCTCTCTTCCGTGCCTTACTAGATCTAAGGTGATCGGATCACAGCAACCATATTATGAGCATGAAGATGAATTCCCCAACCGAAGGGTACCAGGGGAAACAGCTGGCAGGACACACCAGCCTACCTCTGCATCTCTCATTCCTGACCCATCTTCATAGTCTGGTTCAGCCTGTGATAAAAAGACAGGTGAAGGGGAGAGAGAGAGAGAGAGAGAGAGAGAGACATGGCAATATTACATGGATTTCTCCAGGGAAGAGTGGAGATGCTCTGGCCTCCAACGGTTGGCCCTGATGGGGATCTCATTTGGACTGACTTTATAACTGGTGAGGCACTAGAGCTTGGAATACAGAGCATTAGATGATGAACAACTAGGAACTGGTAGGAAGTCCCCCATCTTGATGCTTCTATTCAACTCATCTACAGCAAATATCCTTGCACTGAGATCCAGGGAAGTCCAGGAAGTAGGGGCAGATGTGAATGTCTCCATCTCAGATGTTGTGAGTTGGAGAGATGATAGAGCCCAAGGAGGGCTGAGAGTCAGTGTCTTGCTCTGAGCCAGTTTCCTCCTTGGTCATGAGCTAGGTGACCCCCATCCCAGGACTCTGAGGGAGAATGCTGTTCAGTGGGCCTGAGAGGGGAGCAGAAATCCTGGTTTTGGGTCTCTGGCTGTCACCTTGAAGCCCAGGCCTTGCTGTCTAATGCTGGATACCTCTTATGTCCTTTGAAGACCTCAGTTTCCCCATCTACAATAACAGTAGGGGACCTCAACAGGCAGTTGTCATCAGTGCTTTCTGAATCTTCACAGCATTCTTATTATAGAGGAAAGGTGACTAACACTGTTTTCAGATGAGGCATTACACCCCAATATCACAGAGCTAGTCTCTGCAGAGGACCAATTAGACTCTAATCCTACCAAGCCTGCACCCCAGACACCACCTCACATATCCCTCTCTTCAGAAGAGTTTCAGCCTCCCTGTGAGGAGGGCACTGCTCTCTATCTCAGAGGTCAGCTATCCAGGGACAGATAGAGGACATTCACCCATTTCTCCAAATGCCTGGACTCTACCTGAGGCTTCATTTCACCTTTATTAACACTTGCACTCTGCTGGATATGTGTGTCTCCCCAACCCAATTCGGGCAACTAGCATGATTCTGGGGTGGTGGCAAGAGGCTGTTCCTCTGGGAGGGAGTGAGGTCCTGGGGCTCTGCCCTTCTGAGCAGTTTAAGGCCTGTATGAAAAGAGGCACAGGGGGGCTGCTAGACTCTGCTGTTTCTCTTCCACTTTTGCTTCTGTCCTTCCTGCTATGCACCACTGCACCCACAAAGTACCATCTTGGAAACAGAGAACCAGCCCTCCCTCAACTCCACATCTGCCTACACCTTCGCTTTGGTCTTCAAATCCTCCAGGAGCGTGAAAAATAAGTGGTTTTGTTCACCAGTTGCTCCATATATGGTATTCTGCAACAGCAACAGGAAGACTGAGACAATAGGTATTTTAGGTAAGTCAACTATTCATGTTTATAAAGCAACATTTTCCCAGTACGGAAACACATCAGACCAAAGCTGAGCACCTGAGATGAATACACATTTCTCAGATGAAGAAAAACAAATGTCAAATAAATATATAAAAAAGTGCTCAGCATCATTGGTCATTAGAGAAATGAAAATTAAAATAATGCTGAGATTCCATCTCACTCCAGAAAGAATAGCTAAGATCAAAAAATCAACCAATAACAAATGCTGGAAGAGCTGTGGGGAAAAAAGAACACTTCTCCACGGTTGGTGAGAGTGTACACTGGTGCAACCACTGTGGAAATCAGTGTGGAGATTCCTCAAAAAACTAGGATTAGTGATACCATTTGTCCCAGCCTACCCGCTTCTGGGCGTTTTCCCAGAAAAATTGAAAACATCATACCACAGTGATATATGTACACCCATGTTTATAGCAGCACAATTTGTAATAGCCAAACCTCGGAAACTACCCAAATGCCCATTAACTGAGGAATGGATTTAAAAAGATGTGGTATTTTTATACACTGGAGTACTATTCAGCTATAAAGGAGGATTGCATTAAGGCTTTTATAGGTAAATGGACATGACTTGAGACCATACTTGTAAGTGAAATAAATCAAACTCACATTAAATACTGCATTGTCTCCCTAGTGTGAGAAATGGAAAGAGCAAATAAGATCTAAAATATACAATAAATATTGTGAAAGGATAAGAAACTGCTCAAAGGGGAAAAATAACTGGGATAAGGGACAAGAGAAAAGAAGGCAGGGAAAAGGAAAAAGATATAAATTTGTATATATACATAAGATGGCTAAGATGACTATACTATTAATTCTATTAGTTCTTAGAATAGAACAGTTAATATTCATATGATTAAATCAATTTTGCATGTCTATATCTGGTAATCTATGCAACTCTTTTGAAGATAACAATATGCAATAAAAGAATTTCTCTCATCTTGTTTTGAAATCCTAGATTGTTATTGTTTTGGGGGTTTTGTTGTTTGTCTTTTTGCATTTTGTTTTTCTTTTCTGGATTTTTTTTGTCTTTTAAGTAAAATAAAAGAAAGAAACACATCAGAAAATAATGTTCTTCAGCATCCATTTTAGGTGACTCGAGGTGGCCACGCTAGAGACTTGGTCTCTCTGCTAGGTGCTCTCTGCAGCAGATCCCCTTGAATGGACAGTTGAATGGTGTTCTCTCCTGCTGGCCATATAGTGTCCTGGTCAAAGCTAGGATACCCCACAGAAGCCCACCCTGGGACTTGGAGCATGCTGATCTCCAACTTGTCATCCCACAAGAGGCTCACGTCCCGGGTGCCTAACCCCTGAGATGCCCTCTCCTTCCTGCCTCAGTTTTCATTGCCTCTAACAGGAAACACCTTGAGTGAATGAACCTGTTCTCGAGCCTTCACTCAAATTTTCCCCTTACCAGGGAGTTAGAGGCCTGCTCAGAAGGAAGTAGTCTCCCTGACCCCACAGCTGGGCTTTTGTCCCCCATTCAGCTGTTGCCGGAGGATATTACCTTTCTTGCAAATTTCTCAGTCAGCCCTCAGGGCTCATCTCAGTGTGACTGTCACCCATAACCTGCTTGTCCTTCTTTACACACCTCATCTCCTGCAACCCCTCCCTTCCCTCTGCTCTAATGTCCATCTCTCAGCCCAAGCATGGAGCTCGGAGAGGCTGAGTAACGAGCCTCAGACTCCCCAGAGAACCAAGAGTCATCCCCAGGACCAGACCCAGGGCCTGGCTCTCAGCCAGTTTGACTGATAGGAGAAAAGGAATACCCCAGGGACAACTTAGGGCCTTACCTTGCCTCCAAATGGTGACCCTGCTGTCACTTAAGTTCATCTGAATTTAGCTGAGCACATGGCCTCCTGGCAGAGACAACTCCCAGCACCCCTTGTGGCTAAAAGTGGTCGTAGGACTAAGGCCTGGCCAACAGCATAGAAGCAAAAGTGAGGTGCAAAGTTCATGTTGTACTTAAAATTCCAGCAATTTCCCATCCACTGCCTCTTGGGTGCCCCTTTTTCTGCAGTTAGACACAGGAACCGCAGAGGTGACTGCCCTGGACCCCCACGGGGAACCGTGCCTGAAGAAGGAAACAGCCACCCTAGCAGCCCTGACCTATCTCTTCTGGGATTTTATGGGACAAAAAGAGGAGCTTATTTAAAGCTCCATGTTTTTTGGTCTCCTTGTTAAGGAGGCAAGGATGCCTTAATGATTCAATAAGCATGGGTGAAAACTGGCTATCAATGTTCACTACTTAGTGTAGACAGGGAAGTCAGGGCCTAGAAAGAGCATGGGAGCTGTTCAGGGTCAGACATTGAGGCCTGGGCAGAATCTAGAACTCAAGGGTCTAAGGTGACGCAGCCAGGATCCTGAGGCTGGGACCCTTGCTCTCCCTCAGAGGCCCTAGGTCCACCTAGCTCATGAGAGGGAGGGCACTGGCTCAGAACAGGACTCCAGACTCTCAGATCCTTTCAGGCGCCACCACCCTCTCCATCTCCCCATTTCATGTCATCCAAATGGCTCAGATTCATGTCCTGTGTTGTCACACTGCCTGTTTTCTTTGTGTTCTCTTTGGGTATGTTGGGAAGCCCAGCATCCTGGACTCCCCCAGACCTTGAGTCAGGGTGTTTACTTTGGAGGAGATAGAAAGATTTGGTGGGATAGAGGACACATTTTATAAATGTTAATGAGTTGCCAATATTAAAATGAAGAAATATGTCTTTGGGTCAACCACATGACCTGAAAACATCTTGCATTCTTGTGTGGGCTGAGGTGAGGAAAAGGCCAACATAGGTGAGGTGGGGAAGTCCTGGGAAGGATGAGAAAGCATTCTGGGCGGTGGCAGCAGGGCTAGACCACCCCAGGAAGGCATCCCCAGTGACCCAGCAAGGCACTGCAGCATTGGGACACAAGTGGCCAGACTGATCCAGGTGTAGAGCCCCCAACCTGGGCATGGACACACACACCAGCAGTTGGTAAGTCAGATGAACCAGTGTTGTGCTTTGGCATGTGAACAGGCAGAATAGAAATGCGCAGGTAGGACCACCATTCATATTTATCAAAGGGGTGGGGAGAACTCCAGCAGCAGAACGCCATCCCCAGCTCCCATGTCCAGAGGCCAAGATCAGCCCTATACTCAGCACAGCTCCCACTGCAAAATTGACTGGAGTGCCTGCCTGGCAAGTGCAAGGCACACATTTTCTAAGCGCGATCTCTTTCCCTATTATCTTGTTTTGAAATCCTGTATCATTTTCACAGAACTATAAACATGAGGAGAATTTTACTCCTTTTATTTTTTTATGTTTGTTTGATTGGTTTTCCTTTTTCTGTCTGGTTGAGGTCTTTTTAAAATTTAGTTTAATTTGGTCTTGTTTTATTATTTAGGGTTATTTTTGTTTTCTGTTTTTAGTCTCTTTTTTCTCTCTTTCTTCCTCTCTCTCTCTTTCCCTCTCTCCCTCTCTCCCTCTCTCCCTGTCTCTCTTTTTACTGGGGATCAAACTCACAACCTTGTACTTGCCAAGCAGGCACTTGCACAACTGAGCTAAATCCTAGCCCCTTTTTCTCTGTCTTTAATGACTTAGATTTATTGCCTTTCTTTATGTTTTCATATACTTGTCTTCTAATTCTCTTTCACCAACTATCTTGCTTGATTTTATGATACTTCCATGTGAATAAACATTGTCTCTTCTCTGCCTGATTGACTTCAATACTCCTCTGTATCCTCTTCCATTCTTTCCCTCATCAACACAGAAAACAAAACAATACAAAAACTAGAAAACAGAAAATGACAAGACACAGAAGCAAAATGCAACCCCACATCCCTAGCCCAGAGCACAATAAGATAGAGGAAATCAGAAGTCAACCACTGAAACTTTCTGAAATGATAGCAACAGAAGTAGAAAAACAGGGCTAGGGATTTAGCTCAGCAGTGTAAGCACCTTGCCTGGCAAATGCAAGGTTGAGAGTTCAATCACTGGTTTAAAAAAAAATGGAAGAGGCTATAGAAAAATAATCTCTAAGGTGAAAAAAGAAATGATGACCAAAATGAACAACATTAAAGCAGACATAGATTTTTTAAAAAAGAAGAGCTCAGGAAAAGAATGGAACCCAGTACAGGAAAAAATAGAATCCATAAAACAGATATAAACAGAAGTTCAGGAAATTAAAAACTCCAGTGAAAGTATACGTGACAGACTGAATGAAGGCAAGGATAGAATATCAGATCTAGAAAACAAGATCATAGCTAACAACCATGGAAAGAAAGATATCTTTAAAAGTAGCCAGAGACCATGAAAGCTAACAGCTACAGGATGACTCAAAGAAGAACAATATAAGATTAATTGGAGTCAGTAAGAAGGCCAGAGACAGTGAAAAAAGACATAAAAGCTCTTCACAGAAATAATGGCAGATGTGATTCTGCATTATTTGCAGAGTAAGGGAAGAGAGCAAGAGGTCAACAAGAAGCTAAGACCTTCTGTGAGTCGGCTCCATGCATGAGCTGACTGGGGGAGAGACAGATACCAGCCCTCTCCTGTGAGTCACTGCTATTTGTAGACTGCAGGGAAGGAGGGCCAGAAGTCAACAAGAAGCTCAACCCTCCCTGGGAGTCGGTGCCATGTGCAAGCTGCTGGAGGGAGAACCAGATGCCAGGCCCTTCGAGAGAGCAGGCTTGGAGACAAAAAGAGCCAAATCTCCCCCTCCACTGCTGTAAGTGATTGGTTGAGCTGGATAAACACAGACTGAGATGATAGTTATTGAGGTAAAATACAATTTAATGCTTGTAGTGTTTACTGTTTCACTGACTTTGCAGTCCTAAAGCCAGTAGTCTGATTATCTATACAGAGAATAATAATACCCAATGTAGCATATATGGTGGATTTCCCCTTGATGGTGGATCTCTTTCCCTATTATCTTGTTTTGAAATCCTGTATCATTTTCATTGTTTTGTTGGGTTGGGTTTTATTCTGTTTTATCTTGTATCTGATGGCATGGGCAGCTATTTCAATGATAAAAAGATATATTATGGTATCATGTTGGATTTATGATTATCCTGCTTTGAAGTCCTGTATTGAATCCATTGTTTTGTTTTTACTGGTTCTATTTTGTTTGACTTTTATTATATCTGAAGATATGGGCAGCCATTTTGAAGACAACAAGAGGCATTTTGGTGGATACTGTTGACTTCCTATTACCTTGTTTTAAAATTTGTGTCACTTACACAGTCTTGTTTTGATTGGCTTTATTCTGTTTTATTTTGCTTGATTTTATTCTCTCTAAAATGAAGTTTTAAAAATTTACAAAAAAAAAATAATGACAGAAACCTTCCCAAACATGGATAAAGAATTTGACATGGAAATAAATGAAGCATATAGAACTCCAAATAACCATGACCAAAGTAAATCTACACCAAGACACATAATAATCAAGATCCCAGAAATTGAGCACAAGAACAGAATATTAAAAGTGGCTAGAGAAAGAAAACAAATCACCTATAAAGGAAAACCCATCAGAATCACAGCAGACTTCTCAACACAAACCCTCAAACAAAGGGGAACTTAGAGTGAGGTATTTCAAGCCCTGAAATAAAACAATCTTCAACTCAGATTGATGTACCCTGCAAAACTATGTTTCAGAATCAATGGAGAAATAAGATACTCCCATGACAAAGAACAATTGAAGAAATGTATAATCACCAAATCGGCTCTACAGAATGTGCTGAAGGATATATTAGAAAGAGATAAATGAAGACTACAAACACTGAACACTGATAAAGAAGCAGCCAGGCAGGGTAAACAATTAAGCAGAAGAGAAAGATAGGAAACGAACAGCAAGAAAATAATATGAAAAATAAAAGCCAATACATATCTGTTATAACAATTAATGTAAATGGTCTCAATTCATTAATCAAAAGAAACAGACTGGCAGATTGAGTCAAGAAACAAGATCCAGCAATATGCTGCATTGAAGAAACACATTTAACTAAAAAAGAAATTCATACATTAAAAGTCAAAGAATCAAAAACAATTCTCCATGCCACAAGAACCCAGACAGAAAGTAGGAGCAACTGTTCTATTTGCAGACAATGTAAACTTTAAGCCAAAATTGATCAAAAGAGACAAAGAAAGTCACTACATATTTGTTAAGAGAAAACTCCAAGAAGAGATTATTTTTTTTTATTTAAAAGCGAATAAAACAAAAGGGGGTAGTACAGAGCAGATCAGAAGAGGACAACATAGGCAACACAGTACTTTACATTAAGTCAACTGGACATCAACATTATCTAACGCCATATCTCTAACTCTGCTATAGTTGAGCATAGTTTCAATTACAATAATATCAAACATAACACAATAGT
>PVJX010012721.1:0-49504 GCA_004027295.1 Dolichotis patagonum | reverse complement strand
GGCCTCCTTGCCTTGTCCCAGGCAGGTCTCCAGGAGGTTCCCTGCGAGTGAAGGGCCTACAGGTCCCAAAGAGTCAGGCCAGAATGTTGGTTTCTGAAAAGTCCCCAATCCCAAACAGACCTGGCCAAGATGCCAGTCTCCACAATATTCCCAATCCAAACAGCCCGGGCCACTCTGCAGGTCCGAGAGTTTCGGGTCCTAATTTGCATTTCTTTAATGACTAATGATTCTTCTGTTACCATCGGTTCTATCATGTTGTGTCTTATTGGGATTCCAACATATGTGATAGTATAAACAAATCCTTTCATTGAAAATGAGTCATTATAGTAGCCATCGATCATTCTCCGTTATTCGGCTCAGAATGCCCTGTAACTCTTTTGAGGAATCTCCACACTGATTTCCACAGTGGTTGCACCAGTCCATGCTCCCATCAACAGTGGAGAAGGGTTCCTTGTCTCAACAATATTTCCTGCATTTTTATTGGTTGATTTCTTGATAATAGCCATTCTCTCCACAGTGAGGTGAAATCTCAGCATTGTTTTAATGTGCATTTCTTAAATGATCAGTGATGTTGATAATTTTTTCATATATTTATTTGCTATTCATCTGAGAAGTGTCTACTCATTTCAGATGCCATTTTTGGATTGAGTTTTTTTATTTAGGGAGTCTGATTTTTTTTAATCCTCCATACATTCTAGATATTAGTACCTTGTCTGGGCACTAGCTAGGAAAAATTTTTCCCACACTGAGTTGTCTCTTCACTCTGTTAGTAGTTTTACTTCCTCTCCAAAATTGTTTAATAAGTTGAGGTCTCAATTGTTGGTTCTTTGTGATGTTTCCCATGTGACCAGGGTTTTGCTCATAAACCTTTGCCTACACCAATGTATTCAAGAGTGTGGTCTTGATTTGCATTCATTTACCTACAAAAGCATTGAGTTCATCCTTCTTTATACCTAGCACTACTCCATTGTATAAAAAGAACACATCTTTTTTATCCATTCCTCAATTGATGGGCATTTGGGTTGTTTCCAAGATCTAGCTATTACAAATTGTGTTGCTGTAAACACAGGCACACATACATTGTTGTGGTATGAAGTTTTTAATTATTCTGGGAAGATAACCAGAAGTGAAGTAGCTGGGTCAAATGAGACCTCCAATCCTAGTTTTTGGAGGAATCTTCACTAATTTCTACAGTGGTTGCACAATCTACACTCCCATCAACAGTGGAGAAGGGATCCTTACCTCCCTGTAATTCCACAAGCATTTATTGATTTCTCGACAGTAGTCATTCTTTCCAGGGTGAGGTAGAATCTCAGTGTTGTTTTAATGACTTGAATGACCAGTGATGCTGGACATTTTTTCATGTATTTATTTGCTGTTTGTATTTCTTCATCTGAAAAGTTTTTATTCAGCTCAGATGCCCATTTTTAGATTGGGTCTTTAAATGTGAGAGGTTTAATTTTTTTGATTTCGTTATATGTTCTTGATGGTAATCCTTTGTCTGAGAAACACCTGGCAAACATTTTTTCCACACTGTGAGTTGCCTCTTCACTCTGTTTGTGGTTTCTGTTGCCATACAAAAGCTTTTTAATAAGGTGAGTGTTGTAGTCAGGGGTTGTGCAGAGAACAATTAGAATCAGGACATGGAGTTTATAATATTTTTATGATGGCCACCCAGAATTAACACAAGAAAATGCAGGAAATCTATCCACAACACTGAAGACATAGAATACTCAGTCAAGGGCCTGAATCCCATAGCAATGTGCCTCATGAGTCCAGATGAAGACCTAGAGCCCATGACAATGCCTCACACGAGTCCAGCTGGAGGTCTAGAGCCCACAAGAAGGACTCACGCCAGTCTCTTTTATGGATCCGTGCTGGGAAGGCCCAAAGGTCAGTGGTGGAAACTAGGAAGTCTATGCCAGGAGGGTGAAGGAGCTGTGCTGGTAGGTTGAGGGTTCTACATTGGAGCCGAGACGTCACACTCACAACAAGACCAGGTCTGTCCTGAAAAGTACCACAGCCATCCTTAGCGACACCAAGGCCCCAAGCTCCTCCGATGACAAGCACAGTCAAGTACATGCCAGGAAGCCAGCGTGACGAGTTCATCCTGGAGACCAACAGGCACACGTCTTCCCCTCCAGAGCCAAGAAGCAATGCTCGATGTGAGGACCAGAGCTGCTCCAGGAGAACCTAACGGCTCAAACCACAACACGTAGGAGAACCCACAACACCTCAACCCAATAGCTTCTCCTTCTCCACATCTCTATTTATGCTGGCAACTTTCCTCAGGTGAAACATCTATACTCAGCAGCATGGTGATATAATCCAGCTGGTGTTAAGCTGACCACCAGTTTTTAATCCATAATGGTGAGATTCCAGATGTTAATTCTTTGTGACAGTTTGTGTGCAATCAGGATTTTATTCATAAAGTCTTTGCCTATACCAATGTCTTCAAAAGTTTCACCTATTCTATCTTCTAGCAGATTTGTTTTCTGTTTTAATATTTAGATCTTTGAAACATTTCAAATTTAGTTTAGTGCATGGTGAAAGATATGGGTCCAATTTTAATCTTCAGCATGTACAAAAATAGTTTTTCCAGCAATTTATTAAAGAAGCTATCTTTCTTCTAGTTAATATATTTGGCACCTTTGTCAAAGATAAAGTGATTTAATTATGTCTGGAGTTATTTCTGCATCTTCTAATCTGCTTCATTGATCTTTGGGTCTTTTTGTTGGTGGTGGTAGTTTTAGTTTTTTGTTTTTTCAAGTACTATGCTATTTTTATCACAGTAGCTTTATAGTCTAATTTCAAGGTAGGAATTGTGATGCCCCTTGTCTTGACTTTGTTGCCCATAATTGCCTTTGTTATTCTAGGACTCTTCTGGTTCCAGATGAATTTTAGGATTGTTTTCTTTATTTCTGTGAAGTATGCTATTGGAATTTTGATCAGAATTGCATTAAATCTGTATGAGTTTTAGAAGTATGGCCATTTTTACAATATTGATTCTTCCTACTCAAAAGCAAGAGATGTCTTTCAATTTTCTGGTATTCTCTTCAATCTCCTTTTCAGAGTATTGTAGTTTTCAATGTAGAGGTATTTTACAACCTTCATCAGATTGATTCCTAGGTATTTCTTTTTTTTTTTTTTTGGATGTTATTGTGAAAGGTGTTGTTTCCCTAATTTTTCTCACAGTGAGTTTGCTATTAGTATACAGGAAGGGCTATTGATTTTTGAGTGTTGATTTTGTAACCAGCTATGCTACTGAATTTGCTTACTAAATCTAGCAGATTTTTAGTGGAGTTTTTGGGGTCTTCTGTGTAGAGTATCATGTCACCTGCAAATAATAATAACTTAGCTTCTTCTTTTCCTATCTTTATACCTTTTATTTCTTTCTTATCTAGTTGCTCTGGCTAAAGTTTCCAGGACTGTGTTGAATAAGAGTAGAGATAGTTGGCATCTTTCTCTTGTTTCCGACTTTAGAGAGAAAGCTTTCAGGTTTTGTCCTTTAATATGATGTTGGCTGTTGGTTTGTCATAGATGGCTTTTATCAGATTGAAATAGACTATTTCAGTTTTCTATACAGTTTTTATCATGAATAGGTGTTAGACTTTGTCAAAAGCTTGATCTTCATCTACTGAGATGATCATTTGATTTTTGTCCTTGGCTCTGTTATTATGGTATATTATGGTATATCACATTTATTGATTTACAATATGTTGAACCATCTCTGTGTGTCTCTGAGATAAATCCCACCTGGTCGTGTTATATAATCTTCTTGATGATTTGTTTCATTCTGTTCACCAGTATCTTATTGAGGATTTTTATATCTGTGTTCGTTGCGGGTATTGGCCTGTAATTCTCTTCCTTAGTCAAGCCCTTCTCTGGTTTTGGTGTCCGGGTAATGCTTACTTCCAGGAATCAATTCAAGAGTATGCTTCCCTTTCTATTTCATTAAAGAATTTGAGAAGTAGTGGTGTTAGGTCTTCTCTAAATTTCGTATAGAATTCAGCAGTGAATCTGTCAAGGCCTGGGCTTCTCTTTGTTGGTAGGTTTTTAATAATGTCTTCAATTTCATTGATTGATATTGGTTTATTTAAAATTTGTATATCTTCTTGATTCAGTTTTGGTTAATCATATATATGCAGGAATCTGTCCAGTGAGTCTCATCTCAAGCGGAAGGCGTTACCAGCTACCTCCTCCTTCTTCATTGAAATTTTTCTCTTCACTCTCTCTATGGGCTTCAATTCACACTTCAGATTCTTCCTGGGTCCAGTGGACCTACTTACTTCCTTTTCGTCTTCCTCATGTTGCTTTCTTCCAGGATCTGAATGTCTACACTCAGAGAGGCTTTTTCTCTGCTGCTTATTACTCCATCATCTTGGTGCTTCCCTCTAAATAATTCTTCCTCCTGCTTTTACAGAGAAAGATTTCAGTTTTTCTCCATTTAGTGTGATGTTATCTGTTGGTTTGTCATAGAAGGCTTTTATCAGGTTGAGATAAAGAATATCTATTCCACAAGTGACATTATGGTAACCATTGTTGATTTCCTATTGTCTGGTTTTGAAGGCCTGTAATGCTTTCATTCTTTTGTTTTGATTGTGTTTATACTATTTTGTTTTGTTTGAACTTATTGCGTACGAAGGTATGGACAACTATTTCAAAGAAAATAAGAGACATTACGGTAGCTGCTGTTGATTTCCTGTTGTCTTTTTTGAAGTCCTGTGTTGCTTGCATTGAATTGTTCTATTCTGATCTGCTTTGTTCTGTTTTGTTTTATTCTCTTTAAAATTAAAAAAATATATATCTATTCCAGGGCTGGGCATATAGCTCAGTGGCAATGGTGCCTGCCTGGCAAGTACAAGGTCCTGAGTTCTATTCCTAGTACAAAAAAAAAAAAAGAAAAGGAAAAAAAATATCAGGGCCAGGGATTTAGCTCAGCAGCATAAGCACCTGCCTGGCAAGTGTGAGGTCATGAGTTCGATCCCTAGCACAAAAAAAAGAAAAAAATTCCAATTTTCCGTAGGCTTTTTTCATAAATGGGTGTTGAATGTTGTCAAGTGCTTTTCTGCAGCAATTGAGATGATTGTATAGTTTTTGTCCTTGATCCCGTCAATATGGTATATTGTATGTATTGATTTGTGAGTGTTGAACCATCCCTGTATCCCTGGGATGAATTCTAATTGATCATGGTGTATAATTTTCTTGATGATTTGCTGTGCTCTGTGCACAGTATCTTACTGAGAATTTTTGCATGTATGTTCCTTAAGGAGATTGGCCTTTCATGGTTGGATCCATGTCTGGTTTTGATATTAGGGTAATGTTTGTTTCCAAAAATGCATTTGGGAGTATTGCTTCCCTTTCAGTTTCATTAAAGAGCTTGAGAAGTAGTCATGTTAAGTCTTCTCTAAATTTCGTGTAGATTTCAGTAGTAAATCTATCAGGGTCTGGACTTTGCTTCATTAGTAAGTTTTTAATTACATCTTCAATTTCATTGGCTGATATTAGTTTATTTAGAGTTTTCATATCTCCTTGATTCTGCTTTAGTAGTTCATATGTATCAAGGAATCTGTCCATTTCTTCTGTGTGTTCTGTCTTATTAGAATACAAGTTCTCTAAGTATTGGTGATCTTGATTTTTGCAGAATCTGCTGTGATTTTACCCTTTTCACTCCTAATTGCATTGATTGGAGTATTTTCTTTCCTCTTTTTGATAGGATTGGTTAAGAATTTGTCAATTTTATTTGTCAATCTTTCAAAGAACAAACTTTAATTCATTGACTCTTTGTATTATTTTCTTAATCTCCATTGAATTCATTTCTACTCTGATTTTTCTAATTTCCTCCCTCTTATGAGCTTTGGGCTTGACTTGCTCTTCTTTATCTAGAAACTTCAGGTTCAATATTAGGTTGTTTATTTGAGTTCATTCTGTTTTCCTGATATGGATGTTTGCTGTTATAAATTGCCCTCATACGAGTGTTTTCATTGTGTCCCATAAGTTCTGATATGTTTTATTGGTATTGCTGTTAAATTGTAGAAACTGTCTAATTTCTTCTTATTTTCATCTGTGACCCATTGCTTATTCAGGAGGGTGTTATTTAATTTCCATATGTTTATGAAACTTTCTCTGGTTTCTTTTCATTGTTTTCTAATTACACTGCACTAGGGTCAGATAAATGCATGGGATACATTTCAATTCCTTTTCATTTACTTAAGCATGTTCTATGACCTAGTACATAGTTTACTTTGGAGAACATCCCATGTATACATGAGAAGAATGTGTATTCTGATATTGTGGGGTTGAACACTTTGTAGATATGTACTTAAGTCCATTTATTCAAAAGTTTGGTTCAGTTCTATTTCACTGTTGATTTTTTGTCTGGTTGATCTGTCAGTTTGTGACAGTAAGGTATTGAGGTTCCCCATTACAACTGTATTAGTACTCATTTGACATTTCATGTCCATTGATGTTTGTATTTGGTACATACATATTTATGCTTGTTATCTCTTCCTTTTGGATTGTTCCCTTTACAAGGATATAGTGACTTCTTTGTCTCTCTAAATCAGTCTTCGTTTGAAATCCATTTTTTTCTGCAAATAGAATAGCTATCTATGATTTTTCTGGGATCCTGACACATGAAGTATTGTATCTCTTCCTTTAACTTTCAATCTATGAATGTCTTTTTGAATTAAATGTGTTTCTTGTGTTCATCATATTGCTGGATCTTGCTTCTTTTTTTTAATTTTTTTTAATTTTATTTTAAAAGGGAGTAAAATTAAACACAACAAAACAGAACAGAACGGGACATAAGAAAGCATAAATTTCAAAGCTAGACAACCAGAGATCTTCACTATCTGTCATATTGTCTCTTGCTTTCTTCCAAATGGTTGTCCTTATCTTTGCATATGGGGAGCTCATACTAAATAACATAGCCAATCTTTTCACAAGATGTGTAGTTCATTGGCTCCCACCTGCTAAGCAGGGGGGAGGAGGAGGGGGAACACAGCATGGGGAACAGGACGACATGAGATGTCTAATTCTCAGCCCACATGTCAGCAGGATCACAGCTGCCCCCCAGAGAGGGGAGGAGTTCCTTGTTCTCCCGGCACCCTGAGTCAACTGCATGGTGCAGGTCCCAACACGCCAGGGTCTCTCTCCTTCAGGCCCCCCGAAGTCCGCCATACTCACCTATTATTTGTTTCTGATGAACTGACCATTCTATTTCCAAAGTTCTGAAGTGACCAACAGACCACAGAAAGAATTCTCTTTAGGCTCCTGTTTGAAACCAGCAGCTACAGCAATCTGCTGGCCTTGCTTCAGGGCCACTGGATCTTGCTTCTTGATCCACTCCATCTATCTGTTTCTTTGGACTGGTGAATTGAGGCCATTAA
This sequence comes from Dolichotis patagonum, assembly GCA_004027295.1. Classification (NCBI taxonomy): domain Eukaryota; kingdom Metazoa; phylum Chordata; class Mammalia; order Rodentia; family Caviidae; genus Dolichotis; species Dolichotis patagonum. The sequence continues at coordinate 42,113 of PVJX010012721.1, read as the reverse complement.
CACTGATTGTTATAACTGATATTTATTAAATTATTGTAATCATGTTATTTTCCTGTTGTTGGCTACTACTTTTTCCCACTATTTAATTGCTTGGCTTGCCTGATGGAATCATTTTGTTATTGTTTATGTAGCTCTAATACATCTTATCTCTTTCTAGAATGTCTGTCAGAACATTTTGGAGTGCTATTTTCATGTTGATGAATTTCTTTAGCTGTTATTTGTCATGGAAGTATCTTATTTCTCCATCAGTTTTGAAAGATAGTATTGAGAGGTACATCAATCTGGTTTGGAAGTTGTTTCCTTTTAGGGTTTGAAGTACTTCATTCTATACTCTCTTTGACTTGAGGGTCCATGTTGAGAAGTTTGCTGTGATTCTCATGGCCTTTCCTTTATAGGCAATTTCTTTGTTTTTCTGTCAGCTTCTAATATTCTATCATGTTGAATTTCTGGAATATTGACTATTATATGAATTAGTGTAGACATTTTTATCCTGGTTAATTGGAGTTTTACATGCCTCACTTATCTGTATGTCAAGTTCTTTTTCTATGCTTGGAAATTTTCTGTCACTACTGCTATGAACAGATTCTTTTATGTCATTTGCACTATCTTCTGATGCTTCATTGACTATGATTAAATCAGTTTATATTATTGTTCTTTGCATCATCTATCAGCTTTTGATTGGTTTTTCATGGTCCCTTGCTATTTCTAAGAAATCTTTCTTTTCATGATCACTAATCACAATCCTATCCTCTATATCTGAGATTTTGTCCTCACATTGGCTCATTCTTCTGCATATACTTTCAGTGACATTTTTAATCTCCTGGATATCTGTTTGAATCTGTGTCATGGATTTCACTTCTTTCTTATGTTGGGCATTCATAGTTTGCATCATGTTCCTAAGCTCCTCTATTTTTTCTTTTTTATCTGTATCCCTTGTAGACTCATTGAGAATGCCTTTCATTATGGTCACCATCTCTGTAGTTATCTGAGATACTATTTGCGATTTGATTTATTCTAGAGTCTCATCCATCTGCCTTGTTATTTCTGTTGTTAACACTTCAGAGAGTCCATGTGGGTAGTTGCCCCCTGGGTTTGCCTTTGGTGATCTAGAAGTCTGGAATTGCATCTCATTTAAGTGTCTTCTCATTTTATACGTTTTTTAGTTTAATTCTTGTGTTGATGCCTATAAATTGCCCATGGTGAGTACATTTATTCCAGTATTTAGATCCCTTAGCAAATGTCTACTTCTTAGAGATGTCTTTCAGGTGTAGCTGGGTTTTGGGTTTTTGAGTCTGTTGCAAGATCCTAGCTTTTTATTTTTTGAAAATGAGAGGTTGCTATCTACTTAGCCCAGCTCCTGGTTCTTTGGCCCTGGCCTACAGTATTGTTTATGGCTCAGGCAGTCTCAGTCTCGGTATACTAGAAAACTAATTAAAATAATTATGTCATTTTGGCCAAAGTGGTACAATCAGCAATAGCATCCAACACAGTCTAGAAAATGACAAACTGAGGTAATTATTAATTTGCCACTTCTGACCATATGAAATAGATTTGTGGTTATGCAACAAAATCTAAAATGAACCAGAAAATTGTATGCAGTAAATAAGTTCTTAATGTGGCAATTTTATCTTCAGAGAGAAAATTTAAAAGGGACTAGGAGAAAAAATAGAGAAATAGAAAAAAAGGAAGGGATTAGAAGCAAGGCAGAAGGATAAAGGAAGATCTGTCAAACTTTAGGAAACTGATGAAGAAGACAGGAGGAAAAGAGAGAAGGCAAAAATAAAAACAAGAACAGAACAGAACAAGAAAACCTCGAAATTGTGTTTATAATCATGTATATAGAACAATCAAGAAAAATCCAAAACAAAAACAAGAAAAGAGGGGAGGGGAAAGAATTTAAGAAGAAAATGTCCACTTCAAGATGTGTCTCTGCTGTCACTGGTAGACAACATGAGCAGACAGTGGTCAAATCTGAGCTGACTAATCCTAGCAAGCCAGCAGAGTATCTGTATGGCAAGGTAGTGGATAATTCCAATGAATCTGCACCTTTAGTTCCACTGAAGTTCAGGCTGGTTTTTGGCTGTGAGGCTGGAACCAGACCTATTTGGTTCATGCTCCTCCTGCTGGTCTGAATTTGGCTACCTACCAGCTCAAACTAGGCTTCTTGACCTCCCAATGACTTAAATTCATATCCCTGAGCCTGACCCTGAGAGCCCTTTAGATGGAGCAAGCAGTTTGCCCTGAGTTCTGAGGTCAGTTGATCTCTCTCCAAAATGGCTTCCAGCCAATTGCCCTCTCCTGGGGGAAGTCTGAACCCAAATAACTCTCCAGCCACTGCAATTCACAGTGTCCACTACTCCATTCCACTGCTGTGTTTCTCTGTAGAGGCCTCTGAGGTCACCCGTAATCACCATGCAACTGCATATTCAAGCTACCCCTCCCACAGAGTGTGTCTGCGCTCAGAGAGAATGTGTCACCTGCCACCTCCTCCTTCTTTATTGAATTCACTTTCTTTGCACTCATTGTGGACTTCAATTCTCACTTCATATTCTTCCTGAATCCTAGGGATTCACCTCCCTCTCTTTCCTCTCTTCACATTGCTATATACCAATTTCTGGACACCAAGTCTTAGGGAGAATCTTTCTCTGCTGTTCACCACTCCACCATTTTCCATGAAGTCCTCCATAGTTTATTCTTTATTAAAAATCTAAAATAAATATTGAAGAATTCAATAATTAGGTATAACTAGGCAATGGGTATACGAAGTGGATGTTTATTATATTATTTTCTGTGCTTATAAATTTAATCAATTCACCATGTCACAAAGAATACACAATGGTTGGAGGTGGGCTAAAAGGACCACCAAAGTATATCAAATGGAGAGTTTTTGTCCAGTGTCTTTTCTCCATACTCTAAAAAATAACTTCTGTCCAGCAGTTAGTTTCTTATGCATTCTTCAAAGCATTTCTATGTAGATCACATACATGTAGTTGTATGTTTCCTTGGAAAAGTCATTTTTATCTCAAGGAAATATGCTTATCTCTCAAGCAAACCATATTTACAGCCTCTATAGTTCATGGCTTGCTTTTTCTAGCCCAAAGCTGTTGTTGAGGCATGGCTGCCTAGTCAAGGACAAATAATCTATTGAAAAATGAGGTTGTTTGCTCAATACAGTATCATCATCTTATTCATTTAGGTGATATTTATTGGTGTCTGCTGTGACCCATTGCTGTGTTAAATGTAGGTACCACAAAGAAAAAAGACATATCTCAGTGTTTTGGGAACTTCTGTTCTACAAGGAGAAAACAACCAACTGCAGTGGGGTATGAGCAATGCACTTAGAGAAGACATGGATGAACTTCAGGAATACCTAACAGAAGGGTCTAAGGGAATGGAGTTACAAGGCTCCCAGAAGTGGTGGAAAACTGAGTAAGAAAGGGTGAGCAGGACTTCTCCTACATGAAAGTCAGAGAAGAAAATGTTTTCAGTAGAAACAAGAAAGGTGAGACTTGCAGTAGTGTGGAGATAAACTGTCAGGAAGCTGACAGGCCAGTCTGACTGCTGACAGAGAGTGAGCAGAAGTGAGTTAAGGAGTGAATAAAATCAAGGGTTTGGTCCTTTATCCACAGGGCAGTCAGAAGGCAATACCACTAAGGCAAATAATGCCATGATCAACTTGTGTTTTAGGGGCCTCTCTTTGGGTAAACACTAAACCTTCTACCAAGTGGAGTCCATAAATAGAGGGATATACTCATGTTTGACTGCTATCTCTATTATTTATTTCCTGTGGGTTAATGGCCCTCCATATTTGCCCTGCCACATTTGTCCCAGAATAAACTACTATCTAGAGTGAACACTTGTCTGTTACATAGGATTGAAACACAAATTTGAGGGTACATGATGAGTATGTGGGCATTAAGAGCTGAAGTTAGCAGTAAAACCCTCTAAAAATTTTGTGGGACATGAATTCCCAGAAAGAACATGATCAGCCTATGCCAAAAGAAAAAGCAGACTCCATAAATACATCAATTCAGTATATCCAGGCCTAATTTTCAAAACCAAAGGGACCTAACTTATCTACAAGCATTGCCAGATTGGGGTAGGAGGACTGACAGAAATTGGTAAGAGCAATCAGGAAATTAAGACTGCCTGTCCTATCTGGAATACTGCCAGCCCCTTCAAGGTGACAGTAATATTTGTATTTCCATTTTTTAATACCTTCTATTTCCTACCATGCTGTGGTGTGGGGATGCTCCCGTGGCCTGAGACTATAACCTAGTGGTTCTCCAAGCATGGAAGGTCCTGAAGGCGGTGCTTATTAAAACACAACTCATTAGACCTCACCTCGGAGTCTCTGATTCAGTGGTTCTGAAGGAAGGGCCAGAGATTTGTATTTCTAACAAGTTTCCAGTTCTAACATTGCTGGTCTGGAGGCCACACATTGAAAACCTAGAGTACTGTCAAGTGTTGCTCACCTTTGGTACAACCCTCATTGCACTCATGAAAGAACATCTATCTCTATAACTTCCTCTGTTCCTCAGCTCAAGAATGCTCAGAGTAAAACCTAAGCCTAGCTCCTCACTGCCATCCTTGTGACTCCTGCAGAGAGGGCAGGGTTGAGCTGGGAAGGAACCGGAGAAATCCTTTTCCAGGACAGGAACATAAGGAAACAGGGAGGCGCATCGTAATCAGCTTTTGGGGGTGGGGAGTTGCCTGCACAAGGCATGGAGGCAGAGAAGTTTGAAATGGATTTGTGTGTGTGTGTGTGTGTGTGTGTGTGTGTGTCTGTGTGTGTTCTTTTGTACACTCACACATGTGTGCACACAGATACACAAGCACAAAGAATTGTCTCCTGCTGACTGTGAGAAACAAATACTCAGGGAAGAATGATGATAAGTCACATTAAAAGACTAATAACAATAATAAATAATGTCTATTATTTACTGATCATTCTATCTATGTCAGGCTCTGCATGTACTTATAAATCTTCCTAAGGTCCCTAAGTAGTAGGCACTATTATAGTGTAGTTCATACTCTAAAGATGAGGCAAGTGAGACTCAGGACAGAGTGTAAGTAACTTCATCATAGACACAGAATGGAAGAAACTCATTCCAATAATCTTTGCGGAGATTATTTGTTAGACTCAATAGCATGTCAAATGCTTATTTGGATAAATGAATAAGATAGCAGGTCTGTCTTACAAAACATGTTTTCTTTTAAAATATGCCTCTTCCTTCCTCTCATGCTCTGTTAAAGTAATTTTAAAAGCAAATGATAGGGCCAGGGATTTAACTCAGTGGCATAAGCACCTACCTGGCAAGTACAAGGTCGTGAGTTTTATCCCTGGTTCCAAAAAAAAAAAAAAAAAAGCAAATGATAATGCAGTGATCTATGTTTTATTTAAGGGAGTCAGTGTCTTTACTACAAGAAACTGGTTTGGGTCCCATCACTCCTAGATCTCCTAGAGGTAACATTAATATAAAGATGGTTTTTCTAGAATCTTTTTTAACTTTCAGTTGTGTGTCTTTCAGCCTGAAGAAATCATTTATTCTGATACAAATAAAAATATGGTAGAAGATCTAAAGAACAGGTATCATGTTCTCCTGCTAATCTCTTGCTAGTCAATTTACAGTCCTCTAACTCAGCCTTTCAGAATACCTGTGAGATTACAATTGAAGCATGGAAAGGGAGATTGTAATGGTTAGGTCCACTGAACTACAGTACTTGTTTCTTGGTAGAGACATGGAAGAACGACCCATCTTTCACCCAGGGCACCCCTTGAGAGAAGAGTATACATTAATCCAGGAAAACCTTGCAGCCCACTGTTGCAAATTTCTCAGCACAGATGTTTGTTGAACTATGCTAATAATAATAATCCAGTAGCTAACACTTCTTGAAAGGACAGAAAGGTAAATGGTCTGTGACCCAGCGTATAGTAATAGCATCCCAATTGGATGGTAGAGATAGCTATCACTCCTGGGTGCGCTCTTCTTCCCCAAACGCAGGCACATTCATGCCTTGAGGAGTTGTTCAGTCAAGCCCAAAAGGTCACAAACTTTGAAAAGTCTCATTTCTGCTCCAAATGCATCAGAAACTTCTGTATCTGACTGCTCTCAGTGACTCGCATTCATATAACCAAGCTGGCAGGTATGTCACTAGCAATTAATCAAAACAGAGTATGAAGAATCTCATTCTGCCACTCCCTTTTCTTACTAGCACACAATCTACTCCACTTTTTATTCCCATTGCTCACTTCCCATTTCTTAACAAATTTTAAAAAGAAAGAAATGCAGCAGAAAAATTGTTCTGAACCTCTAGTTTTCATTGAAATTGTTTCAGGAGCCCAGACCAGGCTTATTGAATAACTAGAGGTAAAACAGCATAATAAAGCACTATAGATTATTTATTCTGATACACGGCCATGACTGAGACCCTCTGCAACTCCAAGCGGCTTAGTTGCAATATAAAGCTAGCCAAGAGGAGGTCCTAGCAGCTTTATCAGTACCACACGCTGTGGTAAAGGCTTCATCTCACACAGTCATCCTGCACAGAAGAGAGGCTTCCTAGGACCATTCCATCAATGAGGTCACACTGTTCCCAACACAGTTGCTTACCAGAGACTGTCTTGTCAACAGATCAAAGTGAGGAGGTTCACTTGAGATTCACATCACCTGACTAAGAGATACAGAGTCATGGAAATGCCTGAACATGCCTTTATTCTCAGGTGCCACTCACATGGCCCCTGTAATGCCTGCTAGCCCATGATGCTTAACACTCTGTATATAGTGGATACATGCCAGTAACAACCTTGGTTATATTAGATATTGATGAGGTTCACCTGTGCTAAAATCATGATGCTTTGGATTTAATATCCGCCAGAAATCAACATCCTGAACCAAAGTGTAGCCATCTGAGACTTCATTTTTCCCTATAAACTATTCTAGGGGCTAAGAATACCAATAAAATTCCCTACCTGTATGGAAAACATTGTAGAGGGGAGAAGCCCAACATCAAACTTATCAGTCTATTGTCTCATTTTCTCCCAACTCTACTTATTAAATTAGCTGACCTAATAATCCCACACCTACTAACATCATCCTAGAGCAAATATCTGAGGTTATATAAAGGTGATTTCTTGGGAATACAATGTCCTGTGTCAAAGGAGGGTCTTAAAGAATGGAATGTTGATGCAGTAATTGGATGGTAGGTGTCAAATCACATCCCGGTAGCAGCTGCTTACACACCAACATAGAGACATGCTTTGGAGACAACCAAAAGTTTATTTATCCGTTAGTTCATCAACGTGAATGGTGGTAGACAATGATCACTGTAGAGAGCCTGTTTTGTTTTAAACTCAAAAGTACCATTCTCAAATAGTACTAGAATAAAAGTGACAAAACTGGCATAATATTTACTAAATTAATCATAATTTGTCATTACAAACTATCTTTGCATTTTTATCTTAGGATTGAAAGAACTCTAAAATGTAAAATAATGGAATGGAGACCTAAGCACCCAACACACTGGAATCGACAATGTACTTCTGTTTTACGACACATTCTTCCTAAGCTGGAACTTGGCACAGAAAGTCCTGTTTCATCTGAAGAACAGAATGAATTGGAAAGACTATTACAATTTTACTGGGTTTGTATACAATTTAATGCATTAGTGACACTTGTTTTTTGTGTTGTTGATTGATAAATAGCAATGTTAAATATCTTTGGTCCGCAAAGAGAGATACTAAGGCATTAAAATGCATTTACTTATAAACAAAAATGGAAAAAGCAAATCTAGTGAACGGTGATTACCAGAATCACATCACCTGGCTTTTTTTTAAAACCAGTGATATGTTTTATGATGAATAAACTACAAACTTTGGGGAAAGATACCCAGAAGGAAACCATACTGCAATTGAGAAAGAGGATTTCTAGTAATACAATGAATTTCCTTTTATTGGTTCTGGGAAAGAGGATTCCAGGCAAACTTCAACACCTCCCATGTGCAAATTACTCCAAATGTATACACTCAGCCTGGCCTTCTCTTCTGACCTTCCGTTTAGGGTCATTACTGTACTGACATCTTCTTGGATAGCCATCTCAAACTCAGCAAGTCCATAAGCAAACACATTGGGCATTTAGTATTCTGTTAAGTCCTCCTTTCCTTCTTCTGCCCTAAGCCCAGCACCTGGCATCCTTTTTCCTCTCTTTCCCTATGAACCAGTCCAGTAAGTTTTTAAATACCTCAGCCTTGTAAGAATGAGAATTCTTCCCTCTACCAGGCAGTAAGCCAAGTGTCTCCTAGGGAAACCTCTGAAAGGAGGAAGTCCCCTGACTTTGCTGGGAGTAGTACTTTGACTACTAGGGAGGAATCTGGTAGGCACTATTCATGAATAGCAGAAAGTTTGTTTTGCTTTGCTTTTAGTAGAATTAGGAGTAAATAGAGAAACAAAATGTAGTTAAACGTAGAACAAGATTTAAAACATGTAGTTTGTACATAAAATTATCTATTTAATAATACATAGTCAACAATAATAAACCTGGACTGAACCGGCAACCTGTATTCAAATCCTGGTTTAGCCACTCAATGACTTTGGCCTAGAGCAAGTTACCTAAACTCTCTATATATTGTATCCCATTGATAACAAGAATAAAGAGTTATCTGTTTTGTGGTTCTGAAAAAGGATAGAATTAGTTAATACTTAGCATTGCACCCAGTACCTGTTTTTTAAATGCTATCATGTCTGTTCTGCATGACAGGTTTTGCTCTAGGCACTGCAGAAATGATAAGGCCATGATGGCACATACCTGTAATACTAACACTCTTGGAGGCTGAAGCAAAAAGACTGTGTTTGAGCCTAGCCTGTAAAAGTTGGTGACTTAGCAAGATCCTATCTCAAAATAAAAAATAAAAAAGGAATAAAGATATAGCTCAGTACAAAGACCATAGATTTGATCTATAGTACCAAAAAAAAAAAAGAAAAGAAAAAAATCATATATTTTATTAAGTAATCTGAGAAAAGGAAGCATAGTGTGCTACACAACACATGGAAAGGACATGTGAATAGACTTGAGGATGAAGAAAACCCTCTTTAGATAAATAATCTAAGGGTTAAATGAGATTTATGATTCTCATCTGTGTGTTTTTAAATAATTTTATATAGGGCCATACCACAGTCCTTTAATACTATCACATAGTTACTTAAAAATATACACCAAGTGTCATTTAGACTCAAATGTGGATGTAGGATCCACCAACTTCCTTGCCGGCAGTTTGCTATCTAGAAAGGGTACAAGTTCATGGCTGTTAAATAAGCAGATTCTGGCATCAGAGCAGACCTGGTTGTACTCTTCCATATCCGTAAAGTGGGCGTTATAATAGAATTTACTTCATAGGGTGCTTTGGGGATTAAATATGTGTGTAAAACATTTAACACTATACCTGGTACATACACAACATCCATAAAAACAAATTATTATTTTATGACTACTATTTATTTGAGGCTTCTGTGATTTGGGGGTACAGTAATTCTGGTTTACATCTATGATTGTAATGAGTTTATGTGTTGTTCTGCCCTTGATCCAGGTCACAGGATTTCCCATCCAGATGCCGTATACTGATGTTCAGTCAGTTATTGATGCTGTGTATCAAACTGGAATTCACTCTTCTGAATTTCCTGAGACAGAATTTGCTTTAGCTGTATATATTCACCCATACCCAAACAACATATTATCTGTTTGGGTCTACTTGGTATCCTTAGCCCAACATCACTGAAAAGAAAAAAATGGAAAAGGAAGAGATCATACCATGGTTCCCTAGACCATAAGCAGTCACAACTTTTCTGTTATCAAGAGTTTGCTGCTTATTTTTATTTCCAGCTAGGTGCTGATTCCAATTTTTGATTCACTTACAGAGTTGGGTAATAACCCCTACCCTTCTGTCCTTCCCCAGTCTTTGAGGATAAGTGTACACGACCATCTCACTAGAAACCTCTCCTAGGAAAGAAGACCCTTCCTTGATCATTACTCTCTTTAGTAGGTATTGCTCTGGGAAAGAAATAATTCTGGTTTGTTCCCTTAAGGCCAATGTTTCTCAGATGTGAACCTCACACTGTCATCACAAGAATCATCTGGAGGGTCTTGTTGAAAACGCAGATTCCTGGTACCATCCAAGACCTATTGAATCAGACCTCTGAGAAGAGCTCCAGAATCTGCATTATTTTCAATGAGCTCCCAGGCAATTGTGATAAAAAGAATTTAGCCTTAGAGAATGTAGCCATTATTAAAGTAGGGCTAGTACACTTAATGTGACTTTGATTCCATTGCATGTAGAAGTTACTCAAATTGAAATTTAAGGTTATTGCCTTTCATAAGATAAAAGATTATTTCACTGATAAAGAAAACAAGGAAAAGCCACAGTAATCAGCTTCTAGCAACTTCTTAGAAGTTGCACTTGGAATACTACCGACAAATCCTTACAGCTCCTCATATTTGGAAGGGACTCCTGGGAAACTTAAATCTTTTCTAACATGTTAAATAAGGAAATTGTCTTTAAAAATCTCTAGGCCCCTTTTTTCCTTAGTGAGCAGCCTCCGCTCAGCCTCTGGCACTTTTCCATTATCTTCTTATCCCGGTAGTGGCCGTGGGGAGACCCATGTAGATTCTAGAGCCCCTCCAGAAAGAACGGATAACTTTCTAAGCAGGAAGCAATATTGTATATTTTTATTCTGTTTCATTGTTCTGTGATCCACGGATAAAAGTTTTTATATAGTTTACTTAAATTTGACTTAGCAACTTATCATTTTAAAAATATAGCCAAGGGATATAGATTTCCAAAAGTTGACCAGAAAGTTTTATCTGAGGTAAAGGTAAAATTCACCCCTCCCATTGCAAGAGCACTGGGCCTTTTTGGTTCATTCATACAGAGAGCAGAGACCCTCCATTTCATCCACAGGAAACCCCACAATCTGTGTCCCTTCCTCAAATTTGCCACATAAGAGATGGCCTTGTTTGTTTGCAGTGATATTAATTTGAGCCTAGTGTGAGATTACTAGAAGAGATAAGACAGGGACATGGATGAGGGAGTATTTTTTCCTCAAGTTAAAACCTAATTATGTGTCCTCTGACATGCATAAGAAAATCGATTAGAATTTTTGTTTTTATTTTAAAGTTTTGTTTAAGTGTTATATAATTTTTGTTTTTAAACAAGTCTCCCACTTTGAAGTGACACAAAATGGTGCCTGTGAAAAGAACATTACCAAAGGAATGCTACATTTCTGTATTTATTTCTGTAGGACTTGAATGTTTACCTAGATCTCTTATTAGTTGTTATGGCTTTAGAATTGCTAGGCCAGTGAAGGTAGCAAATAGTCACAGACAAGTATGGAGGACTATTCTTTATTACATGCATTTTTACATTTGTATCTGCTACTTTTTAAATTAATTTCTCCTAAAAATTGTAAAGTTGTCTGTAATGAACTACTTTTTCATTCAAACGTTTTAAAAGTACATGCTTTAGAATGGAATATATAATTTTAAAGTTTTAAAAGTCATACCATACATATTTACAGAACAGCCATTATGTGCCAGACACTTCAGGGTATACTGGGGTACAGCAATGAAAAGACAAAGACCTTATCAGTATGCAGCTTCCACTCTTACAGTGGATACACTATCAAATATAAGCAGCAAGTAAGTGAGAAACTTTCAGGTGTGATGAGTGCCATAAAGGACAGAAATAGGAGGGCAAGGTTGAGGCTATTATTGGAGATGGGTATGTAAACAGAATAGGTATGGAGGCCTCTTTATAGAGACAATGTTTAAGCTGAGATTTAAAAATGGTTTCTCAGAATTGCATTCACTTGCATGTAACAGAAAGCTAACAACAGGAGCTAAACCAAGTGGGGATTATTTTTTCACATAACCACAAATGCTGAAGAAGTCCAAGCTGGTGCAGTGGCTCCACAATATCTTAGGTATACTCATCTTTTCTCAACATGTTTGCCTTCACTAAGGAAGTTTTTATGTTTTAACCAAGGGGCTTTCAAACTTCAACAAGTATAAGAATCACACGAAAGGCGTGTTGAAACAGATTACCAGGCCTCACTCCAGACTTTCTGATTTACTGCGGCTGGAATGGAACCTGGTAATTTGCATTTTTGTAAGTTCCCAGGTGATACAAAGTGGGGAGCACCCTTTGATAGCCTCAACCTTGCTTTACAACAATTCACATGACCAGAAAGCTCAGCAAGACAAGGGGGGAAATAGAAAATGCCAGTTGGTTCTGCTTTTTTTGGAGACAGGGTCTTGCTATGTAGTTCAGGCTGGTCCTGTGCTCACTACGTAGTCCAGCTGACCTCAAACTCATAGCAGTCCTCCTGCCTCAGCCTCCCAAGTACTGGGATTACAGGCATCTGGCACCACAACTAGCTCAGTTTTGTTCTTTTAAAAAGCTTTCCACTGGTCCACTAAGATGGTGTTCACCTGTTGGCCCTGGTATTCAAGAGGCTGAGCCCAGAAATATGAGGCCAGTCTGGGAAACACAACAAAAATTAAACATATATATATATATATATATATATATATTTCCCAGGAGGCCACACCCAATAACTTTTCTTTATATCTCATCAACTGTATCACTTCTAGCCACAGGGAGGTTAGGGGAGAAAGTATTTTAAATAAATGTTGCTCTCCCAACTAAAATCACCATTCTATTGATGAAGAGAAAGGGGAAGTTGTTCTTCCACCGATCAAACGTAGCTAAATGCAAAGAACCTGTGGCAAAAAAAAAAAAAAAAAAAAAAAAAAAATTCAAGGTGTAAGAAATTGGATTGCAAAAAGCTTGGGTCCAGAAGGAAGTTTACCTGGGGAAGGAAAGAGTAGTAGCACTAAGACTGGAGAAGTAGGCAAGGACCAAGTCACCTAGATCATGGTAAAGAATCCGGATTTCATTTCCAGGACAGTAGGAAATCACTAAAAAGGTTCAACCAACCAATCAAATGTATTTCCTTTTTTTTGGTTCCGGGGATCGAACTCATGACCGCGCACTTGCAAGGCAGGCGCTTATGCTGCTGAGCTAAATGCCCAGCCCCTATTACCTTTTTTAATTAAAACAAAAAAAGACTTTTTAAAAAGAAAATCATTATCTTATGTCAGTAAATGTGACTGTATTTTTTTTGCATTTTAAAATTTTATTTTAAAGAGGATAAAACAGAATAAAACCAATCAAAACAAACCAGCGTAAGAGATACAGGACTTCAAAACATTACAAAATCAACACTAGTTACCATACTGCCTTTTGATGTCTTCAAAATAGCTGCAGATGACTTTGGACTAGTAAAAATCAAACAGAATAGAAACAATAAAAACAAAACAATGAATGCAATAAAGGACTTCAAAACAAGCCAACAGTAAATCCAAAATTGCTACCATAATATTTCTTGCTGTCTTTGAAATTTCATACCATAGGATTTGACATAATCTAACAAAACAAAAGAAAATAAAACCTAACCCAACAAAACAATGGAAATGATATAGGACTTCAAAACAAGACCATAGGGAATCAATAATGATTGCAACCCTCAGAAAGAGATCCCCACCCCACCCCACCATGCCACACTGCATACTGCTATCCTCTGAACCTGTGATCAGACCACTGGCCCTAGACCTGCAGTGTTAGTGAACACCAAAGCACCACAGGCATCCAATTGCATTTCACCTCCATAGCTATCATCACAGCCTGTGTTTCTCTGGATCAGCCAGTTGCTTATGGGTGGTGGAGGGGGACTGGTACTTCCTGTTTGCCAGCCCTCGCACCAGAAGGGGCTGGGGTCTAGCTGTTCCAGTCCATCAGGAGCCCACAATGGTGCTGGTTCCCAGACTGGGCTTGCTTCCTGGTGTGGCCTTCTCTCTACCTTCAGTCTGCAAATGGCTTGTGATTGTATTTTTAAAGAGCATGCTTATTTTTTCTTTTTTGCTTATGTCCCTGTCCCACTGTTCTCCCTTCTTCTACCCACATTATGGACTTCTTCCACCTCTTCACTAACCAAATATATACTCCTTTATTTAACCAGCATTTTCAAATAATTATATGAGAATGCATATATATATATATATATATATATATATATATATATATATAAATCTCAAATATTGAGTACTTATCCACATATCGTAATACCTTTCCAGTTTTCCTCACAACCGAAAGTTATTGTAATCCTATTGAGACATTATTGGAATTCCAGCAAGTTAATTCCAATCTATCACGTCCAATGCAATGCACGGCGAAAGTAAAGACACCAAGACACATTCCAAGTGAAGGGCAACCAAGGGGTCCTAAATCCAATTCTTGTGAGAATGCATAGACAAAGGCCCTGATTGTAGGCCTCTCCCAGAATTTATTATCTTGTCAAGAAGGGAGGTGTCTCAGGGATGAGTGATAGTGAGGATGGCAGGAATTATGTAACTTGTACTTTTTTTTGGTACCGGGGATTGAACTCACGATCTCGCGCTTGCCAGGCAGGCGCTTAAGCCACTAAACTAAATCCCCAGCCCCTATGTGAGTAACTTGAGCTGGCTAGCCAGGTAGGGAGAAAAGCATCTTTGCAAAATGCAGAGTTAAAGATATGCAGAAGGATCAATTTGCATAATTCAATTAAAGTAGCAACTGAATTGTTTTAGGAGGCTGTTGCTTCAATTTCTAGTGTGTAAACTTTTGTGCCCTGGGGAGTCATAGCCTCTTTACCTTGAAGCTCATACCCAGCTGACATTCCCAGAGCCGCTGGCTCTAACATCCCGCTGTGCTCATATTTTTTACAGAGAACACTATGCAGGAAACAGGAAACTGTCTGATGGCTTTAGAGGTTACATAGCAGTACCTCAGCTAGCCTTATTTGCAATGCTTAGAGCCAATTGAAGAGAAAAGGAAATACCATACCCAGCTTTCTACATATTGGTATATAGCCTTATTTGCAATTCTTAAAGCCAATTGAAGAGAGAAGGAAATACCATAACCAACTCTCTACATATCAGTATAAGGAAATAAGTCCCCAAATAATCAAAGTTGCAGCAATTGTTTTGCATTCAAGGGGAGTCACGAGTTGTCTCCCACACATATATGCATGAGATGTTCTATATATTGATTTTCTCCTTCCAAAGTAGTAAAATTCACTCACGTGAACTAATTTATTGAGCTGCACAGCATTGTATGTAGTCAGGACCATTACATACATTAGAAACAGGTTATGCACAACACAACTCAAAGTTTATGGGCAAGGACTCCTGGAGTTGTGTAATATGTAGCATCCCTGGTTGTGAATGTTAGTGTATTTCTTACACTTTACTCAATTATTCTGGAAAATTAACTCATAATTAAAGCCCGCAATTTCAACACTCCTCTCTCAGTAATTTATAGAACTAGGCCCACTGGATCAAAAGAAATTCCCAGAATAGTTGAATAAGCTATAAGAAGTAGCATAAGAAAGACAGTTATGTTTGTGTTTGTTTCACGTATTTTGAAACTCTATTGTTCAGTGCTTGTGCAAGTTAAACTTAATTATCAAATTTCCCAGACTGAGAGACTCCTAAGAGGCGACTGGATCATTAGTCTCTATATGTATGAGTTAATTAACCTGCTGAGGTTCATAACTGAAATGTGTTGTTAGGTAGGGCTCAGTTGGAGCAGGTAGGTTACTGGACACTTACTGGGAAGGTATGTTTCTTGCTGGTTCTCTACTGTAGGAAACCATAAGAATACAAGATGATGGTACTTTGATTCAGGCTGTGCAGGGAAGGGTTTCGGGGAGGCAGTGGGTCCTGTATCAACAAAAACTCTACATAAGACTGTCTCCTGATAATCCAATGTAAATAACTTTTGTAGCCAAGGGCAATGATGGTTGGTATAAATTACTTATGTAACAATGGTTGTTACTAGTATATGGCCACTATTGTGTATTTGGGTATAAATGCAGACCAAGCAACCAAAGGATTGTTGCAAAAATGGACTGCTTAGGGAGCTAAGGACTTCTGTGAATGTACAGTGGCTAGGACCCCAAGATGGACTAAACAGATGGACTATGGCTAAGTAGCTGAATTAAAATTTCATTTTAATATACCAATTATATTTGAACATATGATTTTGTGTGTGTAAATATATATATATATATATATATATAGTTGTTGTTGTTTTGTTTTGTTTTTATGAACCAGTGCCTTGCTATGCAATTTGGGCTGGCCTTGAGCCCAGACAGGTCTCAAATTTGCAACAATCCTCCTGCCTCAGCCTCTCGAGTGCTGCGATTACAGGCATGTGCCACCACGCCCAGCTTGTATATATATATTTTATAGTTTCTTGAAGGATTATGTTATACATACTTAACTTCACAGTCTACATAAAATTTGTTTTTTGAAGACAGGCCTTGCTTTGTTGCCCAGGCTGGCCTTGAACTAAAGTCAGAGCCCTGAGAAGCCAGGAGCACACATATGCATCAGTGTGTGTATGCTAGGATCTAATTTTTGCCACTTCAAGTGGAAATGTAGAAATATTACCACATACAGACTTCTTTGCTTTTCTGCTTTTATTGTGTAGCTGTCATATATTGTATCTGCTATAATATATATTGAAAACATAAGAAGATAGCATTAATATATTTGCTTTTAGCCATGCTTTTAGCTTAGAAATGTATTTCAAAGAACTCAGAGAGGAATATTTACCAAGATATTTACCATTTTGTTCTCCTTTCATTCCTGTTATGCCTAGTTTCCTTCAAGTATCATTCTCCTATTCAAAAATTATCCTTTAATAGTTATTTCAGAGCAGTTTGCTGACAGCAAATTCTTTTACAGGGTTGATCTGTGAATGTGTTTACTCCTATTTCACTTCTGAACAATATTTTTGCAGGATATGAATTTCTAAAATGATGGTTCTTTTCTTTCAATACTGAAAACTTGATTCCACTTCTTTCTGGTCTGTTTGGTTTCTGATGAGAAATCTGCATTCCTTTGAATCATTGTTCTCCTCTATAAATAATACTTTGAGTCTCTCTGGTTCTCAAGAATTTTTCTCTTCCTCTAATTCTTAAAAATTTATTATGATGTATGTGGACAGGGATTCCTTTGGGCTTATCCTCATTAGCATAATTTAAACTTCTTGATTCTGTAAGTGTATCTGTTTTTCTTTAATTGGAATTTTCAGCCACTATTTCCCCAAATATTTTTCTGTGCCATATTTTCCTTTTTCCTTCCAATTCCAACAATACAAACATTAGACTAGTAAATGTTATTCCCCAAATCTCTATTCATTTATTTCCATCTTTTTTCCAGATTGTTTTATTTCTCTTCATATATTTTCAAGTTTAATATTTATTCATTCATTTTCATTCTACTACTGAGCCCTTCCAATGATTTTTTAAAGTTTTTGGTTTTTCTATTTTCATTGTAAAACCTGGGGCTGGGGATTTAGCTCAGCGGCATAAGCGCCTGCCTTGCAAGTGCACGATTGTGAGTTTGATCCCCAGTACCAATTAAAAAAAAAAGTTGTAAAACATACATATGATTCTCCTTCATCTATTGTTTTCTTCCTGAAACTCTCTTTTCATTTATTTCATGAAAGTTTGCTTTTCTTGAAGCATTACAGTAATAACATTTAAAGTCTTATCAGGTAGTTCCTTTTTTTTTTAATTGGTACTGAGGATTGAATTCACGACCATGTGCTTGCAAGGCAGGTGCTTAAACCACTGAGCTAAATCCCCAGCCCGTCATCAGGTAATTATTTGTCACCTTGTGTTGGTGTATGCTGATTGTCCTTTCTTATGAGAGATTTGGTTTTTTGGTCCATGTTCCGAGTAACTTTGGATCATTAACTAAGTAATTTGATTATGCTATTGGAACAGGTTTGCTAGCAGCAAATTTACTTTTGTTCTCTTTTCCTAGGAAATCTGTCTTTTTAAAATATTATGAAAAATGTTATTTTTTTGTTGTAACCAAGAATCAACATACATGGGTTCAGCCTACAAGTTCTGACTAACCTGTGGGTTGCAGTTTCAGTGTCAGTTCCATTTTCAAAGTTTTGTAGTGCTACTCAGATCTATCAAATGTGTGTTGTATCCACAGGTCCTTATTAAATAAAGGCTTGGTCTCTAAGGTGGTGATACTGAGAAGTACTATGGATGCTTAAGAGGTTGGAACTCACTGGAGGCCCTTAGGCTGTGGAGGACGCCTTGAAGGGGTATGGGGAACCTTGATCACTTTCTTGCTACTGTAGCTGAGTCATCACCATTTGCCCCCTTCATGTGCTTCTACCATGGTGTACTGCTTCAGAAGCCAAACCAATTGAGCTGCCCAATCTTGGACTTTGAACCTTCAAAATTGCAAGCTAAATAAACCTCTATTTATAATAAATCTGTGTGAGGTATTTTATTTAGTAATGAAAAAATGGACTGATACAGTAGCCAGCCTAAGATTTGGGCAATTCTCAAAGTTTTTGGTCTCAACTAAGTTGTGTTTGGTGCACAACTAAGAGGCAAGCTCATCTGTTACAAAAACTTCATGAGATTAGTTTCCAAAGCTCCTTTTTCCTCTACAAAATCCTAGTGATTTTCAGTTTGCTGGCCTGTTTTAGTTCTCCAGCCATCATTCAAGGACTTCAACTATTACTCTCTGCCATACATTTTCCATTATTGTACCTGCATTAAGAGTGAAAAAGAGGAAAAAAAGCAACTCCAGCTGTTTGATCAGATAGGAAGCTCCAACCTTTGGTCTTTCAAGCCCACATCCCTATTATCACTGATGTGCTAATACCATTATTCCTACTACAGGATTGGCTAGGGGCTAGAGAAGCAGAGAAAGGAGAAGAGAGAAGAGGGGAGGGAGGGGATGCAAAGAGGGAAGGGGAGGGGACACAGCACAAGAAAAATCAGTCAGACCAGTATTTCTTCACACTTCCTGAGCATCAGGAGACTGCTTTCCAGATTCTCATAATCAAATAAATTTCCCTGCTGTCCTCTTTTTTTCCTTGAAGGAGTGAGAAACCACCATGGGTACAAAGGACAGGTTTACTCTTGGGCTTTAATTAAAGGCCTAAAGCTCTTAAAATATGACATGTGTTCTTTCCTACCCTCTCAACTGTCACAATCTGATCAACCTCAACAACCAGGTGCACCATTAAAGCCAGGATATCTTTGCCACAGCATGTCTAAGAATAAACTAGATGAGAAAATAAAACTTGGAGATTGTCATGGAGAGACAGAGAGGGAAAAATCCTCCTAGGCCTTTAGGCTGTAACTCATTAAAAGCACATGATTTATGTTTTCTTCTGAGACAAAGAATTAAAAGCTTCCCTTGTTTTAAAAAAATTACTCTGTACTTGCGACTACAGCTGTCCAATGGGTAACTAAAAACGGAACTAAGTTTTGCATCTGTATTGGTCAAAATACATAACACCTGTAACTCCAAAAAGGGTTTCACTTGGCTTGCAGTTTCCAGTGGGTTCAGTCCAAAGTCAACTGGCCCCAAGGCAGAAATGCATGGTGGGAGGATATGGGGGTGGGGGGAGTTGCTCATTCTATGGCAGCCAAAAAGCAGAGAGAAAAGGGAGAATCAGGGGGCAAGAATACACTTTTCGAGATCATGCCCAGTAACACACCTTCAAAAATGCTGCACCTCCTAATATTAAGTCAGTTATGACACTGATGAGTATAGTGTCCCCATGACTCAGTCACCTTCCAAACATATAAGACTTTGTGGGAACATTTTAGATCTAAATAATAACATTTTCTCCTGGCACCTCAAAGGCCCATGTTCATCTCATTATGTAAAATGCAGTTGGTCTCTTTCTAAGAGTTGCCAAGATCTTGAAATTCCAAGTCTAAAATCTTTTCTGACACTCAAGGCAAACGCTTAGCTATAAGTTTCTGTAGAAATCAAAATGAAAGTTAAATATTTCTAACATACAATAAGAGTAAACAATGCCCATTCCAAAAGGATGAAGTAGAGAAATAGAAGGGGATCACTTAAGGTGTGTCAGTCTCAAATCTGGTAATCCATGCCCCAAGATCACCTAACCTATTTCATCCACCTTCAAAACTGTGCTAATATTGTTTTTTTTATTGTTTAGACAAGATATCATGCCTATGTCTTGTCTACTAGGAAGACAACCATATGCAATATATCAACATACGGTTACAGGCAACAGAGTTAGATAGAAATATTATAGAAAGTCAGACAGGGCTAGGTCTTTGAAGGAGCCAGTGCAGAAGGCCAGATACCTTGCAACGTTGGAGGAGACAGACACTTCCTTCTGTAGGCCAGACCTCCAGACAAAAGACCAAGCAAATATATCTACATCCTAAGTACTGATAGTCTAAATAGATCTGCATTACCCTGAGGAAGCCAGGGGTCACCATACCAACCCCTTAAAGGAAGAGTCACTGTTCTTTAAGCATGTCTGGTTGTTAGGTGACTTGTTTCCCCATTTGTTGCTGATTTAATCAATTTTACCTGAGCAATTAATCTTTTTGGTTGACCATAGTTCTGTCCCACCTTATGTCTACCTTGTGAAATCCCATTTTGGACCCATCTCACTTCATCATTTTGCTCTACAAAAGTCCCTAGAAAAGACAGTCTTTGGCAACACACTCAGGAACCCTTTTGTCTCTCTCTGAGACAGAAGCTTTCTTTCTATCAATAAATATATTCTGCCATTAACCTCCGTCGTTCCTAAAATTAATTCTTTGATTTTGGAGAAGATGAGCAATCATCTCATAAGAATCAAATTGTCCCCTCAAGTGATAAAGACTTATCCAGAGCCACTTTGCAAAACCAGAGCCAAGAAAATGATCAATCAGACTCTAGTCCACTCCATAGACTTTTCTTCTCCTCATGCTGAAGTCCCACACTTCTCTCCTTCCCAAAGCTTTTTCCTGTAAACTCAGGTTTTTGCCTCAGTTTTAATTTCCATTAACACAGAAGTAAGTTCCCACATGTAATCTGCTGTCATCCGGGCGGACATTTCTGGATTTTGGACTGCCAGAGTCCGAGCAAGCTGAGGGGGGTGGTAGAAGAAGAATGAGTAAACCTAAATTTAGTAATATTTTAAATCATAGTTTTCCCTAATTACCTGCTACTACTTACTTTTCATTGTCTTCAAACAGAAACTCCATGCAGCCTTTCCAAGACAGTTTTATAGTTTTGTAACTACATTTAGTGGGAGAGACAGGGTAAGATTTGCTTAACCCACTGCAAGGTTTCTTCAGAGATACAGAATCAACAGGATGTGTGTATGTGCATACATGTGCATACAAGTATAGCGATGCAGATATAACATAAAAATTAGCTTACATGATCATGGAAGCTGAGAAGTATCAAGATCTGCTAGAGAGTATCAGAGGCCACATGGTGTCCTGATCTGAAAGCCAGCAGATCAAGGGCAAAAGCACCTGTGTTTCAGTTTGAGTCTGACAGCCAGAAAAGTCATATCCCAGTGCAAGTCAATTAGACAAAAAAGAATTTCCTCTTCAGGAATATTCAGTTTTTAAATTCTATTCAGCTTTCAACTGATCAGGACTACCCACGTTGAAAAGGACAATTCCCTTTACTTAGTCTACTAATTCATATGTTAATCTTATCTAAAATCACCCTCACAGATAATAATCGGAAGAATATTTGACTGAATATTCAGCCACTCAGTGGGCCAGTGAAGTAAACACATAAAAATATATTTTTTTTATCCAGAGAAAGGATTTTATGTTTCATTTTCAGTTTTGGAATACCTTCTGGTAAATTACAGATTATAAATATCTACATATTGTGGCCCCTAATTTAGAAAATGCCTTAGAAATAGCCTTAACATTCTACATCATTCTAAAATGGTTTTGAATATAGTCCCATCCTTGTCTCTTGTCAGACACACTTGTAACTTAGCTGTGTGGCACCCTCAGCTCTGGGGTTTTTATTTTCTGCTCTTTATACAGATTTCTACCAAACTTTTGTCTATTTATAATTCTGCTGATCACTGCTTCCTAAACTTGGAATGCTTTTCCTATCTCTTCACTAAATGGCCTCCATTTTCATTCTAAATATGCTTTCTACTTAGAATCTATGCATTTACAGTTTCCTCTGCCTGAAATGCTCATCCAGATTTCTGCATGTTCCCTCACTGCCCTCAGTTCTCTGTATGTCTCACCTTATTATAAAGCAAAGTCAACACCAAATCACTTTCTAGCCTTTTTCTGCTTTTCTTCATTCATTGTGTTCACATGTTTTTTGTTGCTCATTTACATTTGTCTTCCTAATACAAATTCTTTAAAAGACAGACTTCATTTTATTTAGAAATTAAGTTAATGTGGGGATATAGTTCAGTGGCACAGGGCCTGCCTGGCAAGTGCAAGGTCATGCGTTCGTTCCACGGTACACACACAAAAAAATCAGTTAATGCCTTGTGTCCAGTTTGTGCTAAATGCACTAACAAATCATAATCAACTGAAATTTGCACATTAAGCATGTGTAATATAAGACATATCAGGACACATAGACATTAATCTATAAAAGAAATGAACATTGAAGGGTTTTGTTGTTGTTTCAGGTCCGTACTGAGGTGGGAATTGAACTCAGGGCCTTCATACTGAACTATATCTCCAGCCCTTTTTAAATTTTTAAATTTCGAGATAGTCTCACAGAATTGTTAAATTGTCCAGCCTAGGCTCAAACATGTGATCCTCTTGGCTCCAAGTTCTGCAATTATAGTCATGTGTCACCATACCTGGCTAAAGTTTTCATGTGAGGCAAATTCAGAATGTACCATAAGAGTAATTTCTGAGCAAATATCTCCCAGTGAACATCTTCAAAGTAGAGACCATTAGGACAACCTAATTATTACATCGACGATTATTGTCTGTGACCCATTTTTCTGAAAGGTTTCTTTAGGAGGCACTAAATCACTTGGAAACCTAATTAGTGTCATAAAGTTGCTTAATAATCATGAATTGGAAACTGAAGAGCGGATACTATTTAAATGCATACAGCTTTTAGCCTGATAGGGCCATCTTCTCTAAGGAACTCCTGTATCTGAGATAAGCCAGGCAGCGTTTCCTTGGATATTGGGGTTCTGCCAACTTTTGCTTCCTTATTTTCCTTTTCTTGTCATTGGTTCCTGTAGATTAGGTCTCTTGAACGTATGTATTATCTACAGGTGGGCCACGGCTAATGCACATGTATGCTGGCACTAAGATTCACCTACGTGGTTTCATCACTTTGTAGTAGCCTTTTATCATCTTGCGTCTTTCCGGACAAAGAACTCAAAGCAAGTGGGGATGTATGATTTTTTTTAATAAAAATGTTGATCTTTGGTCTCAGAAAGTGGGAACCACTGTCCTAGGTTGACCATCCACTTCTTTTGTGATAGTCCATCAGACATGTTAAAACACAATTGACCAGGTTTCTGCCACATTTCAGCTTTAACACCACCATAATTGATGCTGAAGCATTTCCACAGTTCTGTAGTTTTCTGATTTACTGCCACAGACTGTTAACATCCACTACGGATGTGACAAGCTAGGTTACTAATTCCCTTCAGTCAGGGCTTTTGGGACTCACTAAAGTAAAGGAAATGAGAATTGGGATTCTGTAAGAGAAATGGCTTTTGAGGCGGAATTTAGAGCAGAATTTCAGATTTCTGAGCCTTAGGGCTTGCAGAAACAGCTAAAACACAGCTGGAGGTCTTAATGATCCCAAGGAACAGCCCCTAGAACTGAAGGGGTTGCTGCAGTGTGTCAGGAGGCACACTCAATCCGTGCTGTGAGGGTTTTAGTCGCCAACCCAAGGCGTCAGAACCTTTCCCTGCCGGCACCACCGAGCTTTCCAAGGTTCTCGGCAGGTGAGCAGACCAACCAGACTGGCAACCTAGAGATCCTTTAGAGATCCTTTAAAGTTTCTCTTGCGCACCCTTCCAACCCGCGCCCACCCACAGGCGCGCTTAGCAGTGTGTGGCGACGGGGTCCCCAGGCTGCTCGCCTGGGACACTGTTCCGAGCGCCGAACCTGGGCGCGACCTGGCCGCGGATTGGACGGCTCGGGGCGACCCCGCTGTATCGCGAGACGAGATTGGCAGCGCGGGGCCGCTAGTGCCCCCGCGCTGGCTTTGTACGCGGAGCCGCCTGCCGGTTCTTTAACAATGGGCGGCGCGGGCGCCTCAGCGCAGCGCTGCAGCTGAGGCCGGTGCTTTGCAACCCACCGTCCGCAGCATGAGTGGGGCCGGCATACCCCGCACGCCAGCGGGGCTGTGGCTGTGACGGCCGCGGTTCCGGGTAAGGGAACTTCCGTGGACCGGGCAGGCCTGGACTGGGTGCGGGCACCGGGCCGCCAGGGCGAGGCGCGGAGCCCAGCCGGCTCGGCCTTTTGTTCCCTGTGTGGTGCGGCGCGGCAGGTTGCGTTCCTTAGTCCCGGGAAGTAGCGAGCGCTAGACGGTCTGTGGCCTCCGAACCTTTTGGGGTGGACTTTTCCTCCCCATCTGGTTGTAACTGGTGTCAAGTCTCCCCGCTCTCCAGGGCTGGCGGGAGGGTTCGAACCCAGGACGCCGCGAGCCGAAGGCGGGCCGCCCGCTCTGACTTTCCCACAACTTACTAGCACATTCTCGCCTTGGCGCGCGAGGCCCGAGTTGCGCCCCTCATGCTGAGCGTCTAGTGGGGCAGCTCCCCAGATAAACCAGTGCCTCTGGAGTGGGCAGATCGGGTCTTACGTGTGGTGTCTGGGAATTATTTTGGATCTGAGTCGGACTTAGGATGAGTCAGGTGAAGACGAGCTGCCACACCGGGCGGTCGAGGTCACACCTCTCCTGGAGGGGCTGCGGAGGGTCGTGGGCGAAGTTGCTGGAGGTGAGCGGGTCTGGGGCGTGTCTTTCAGACTGAAGTTAGAGCGTCTAGCTGGGCGCGCCGCCGGGTCCCATGGAGCTGGAGGGGCAGTGGTGGCGAGGACAGCTGGCTGCCGACATCCACCAAGCACTTCGGTACAAGGTAACCCTGATGCCCCCACCTTTCCCATTCCAGGTCTTGCCAGTTAGTAATCTCAGTTCCTTAGAAAGTCTGATCAGGTTCTTTACTATCTTCTAGGCCAGAAGACTCGAGGTTTGCTTATTTGGCTAATTAACTTTTTAGTTCATTCCCTGGGCATATCAGAAAAACCTGCAGCTTAAATGAGGAGACGTGATGGGTATGTTAGTTGAGAGAGGGAAGATGGACATTCCAACGTTCTTGTTTTCAAGTGGACCGAAGCTTTGATATTGTATTTAAGTTATGCCATTGTTGTAAGTCGCACTTGTCATCACTGAATTCCCCAGCCATTCCACTCAGTTGCGGTTTCTCAGTTTCTTCATCTGTAAATGAGGAATCATAGAATATACTTAATTGAATAATGGCGACATTTAAATGTCAGGACTGAACAGGATTGTAGACTAGTGTTTGGCATATGCTCAGCCTAAATAATAACTGTTGTTACTTTCCCTTCAAAATTTGGGGTGGTTCAAAAATTAGCTTAAGGTGGAAGGAGTTAGCAACTTCTTCCTGCTAATGCTATCAGTAAAAGTTACTGCACTTGATGGATATTGAAAAAAGTATCTTTCTGGCATAAAGTCTGCGTATTGTTACTCTTTAAGTTTTGGGGGTTTTTTTGTTTGTTTGCTTTGGTTTTTTTTTGGAGGGGGGTACCTGGGATTGAACTCACGACCTTGCGGTTACCAGGCAAGTGCTTATGCCACTGAGCTAAATCCCTGGCCCTGTTGCTCTTATGTTTTACACTGCATGTTACAAGTCAGAATAATGGGACTGCTCTACCTTTTTGAAAAC
This sequence comes from Dolichotis patagonum, assembly GCA_004027295.1. NCBI lineage: Eukaryota > Metazoa > Chordata > Mammalia > Rodentia > Caviidae > Dolichotis > Dolichotis patagonum. Next base: position 16,289 of record PVJX010012721.1, on the reverse strand, counting down.
CAGAAGACAAACCAGATCCAAAATGATCTCTACTTAACTCAGCTTCACCTTGGATAGAGAAAGCCATTTGTTAAGTGTAGACTACAAGATTAAGAAGCAAAACAGGTGACTCTTTAGTAAAAGACATTCTTGGCCCTTGTTGAGAGATCCTGGCAGGATAATAAACTTGTATGTGTTTCTGGCCAGATTACGCAGATTAAAAGATCTAATTCTGATTTGCATTATTAAAATTGTACGATTTTCTAAAGTTGGAGGTTTCCACATTGCTGTTTAGTATTCGTAGTCTTACATTGTATAAACCTCTGGCCCTAAGAGCACTGTTTACGCTATATGAAATTTCAACTATGGGATGGTTTTCTAGAGTGTTAATGAAAGTTATAGGTTTTCCACTTTGAAAATTGTCCAGACACACTTTTGATTATTTTCTTTTCGACAGGTGTCATCTTTCAGTTTGAAATGCTGTCAACCTTTTTATCCCTCTAGTATGTAATGTAATTGTTAACAATGCATATTTATATATTTTTTTCAATTGACATAAAACTTAAAAGATTTTTCTTAGTGATCCCCGTTTTCAGTTCTTATTTATATATAGATAATTTTAATCTTAAATAATTGAGTTAATTTTGTCAGTGCAGTGTAGATTTTTTTTTTAGGTCAAGGTTCATTGAATGTTTTGGTGCATCAGTCTTTAGAGGATCCAAGGAATAAACAGCTCTGCACTTAAGTTGCTTATAAACTGTCAGAGGACAGGTAGCACAGGTACTAAATGAATGACACTGAAGGTTTTTGTAGGCCACCTGTGACATGCTGCTCTTGAGTTGTCTTTGTGTTATCCTTAAGCATTTGTGTAGACCATGTTGATGATTTGGCAGATTGGCCTTACTTTATAAAGAATTTATGTTGTTTAGTAGAACTTGAACTTGCAGAACTGGAGAGACCACTGTTTGTAGGACCTTGATATCAAGGAAGTTAGAATAAACTTTTCATCGAAAAGACGTTAATTGCACTCTAATAGGTAATTTAATTGGATAGTCATAAATAATCACTATGTGCAAGCTACTCTGCCAGGTGTTAGAACAGTGACAGTGTGAAAGTGTCTGAATTTAGGTCTTTGAGTAGTTGCAGATGTGTTGCTATGTAAGACGTTCTATGTTTAGACTCAAGGTTTGTGGAGAAAATAATCATTGTGACCAGCATTGTTCCTGCTAGAGAAGAATAAAAATACAATGGATACTCTTTGACCCCCAAATGCTAAATGTACTGTTTTTGTAAAATTATTTACCATTCAAAAAAAACCTACAAAGCAAGTGTCTTCTTTGTTTCTCATTTTGTTACCATTTTGCTACATTTACTAGTGTCATTGGGCCAGTATTTTTGAGAATCTTCTTAAGAATTGAGTTTGTTGCTTTTTAATGCACTTACAAAGAAAACACTCCTAACTTCTTAAGAATTGAGAACGAGTCTAGCTTTGTGAGAAGCATTAAAATACTTATTCCACAGAGTTGTGCATAAACTTTTGAGTATTTCTTCTAGGCAGTTATTTCCGTCCTACCTGGCCAGTGTGCCCCTTTCTGGGAAGCATGGGTGTGGCCTTTGGGGTGGTGAGCTGATGAGGACTTGGGGCTGAAGATGAAGAAGATGATGTGTGTTCAGGCTTCTGCTTTTCGTCATGTGGGTTGCTAATAGGAATAAGCGTGTTCCATTCTGGGGATTTGAAATAAATAACAAGAAACCTGTAGGTTGAGAGAAGCACAGTAGCATAGTCATTCTCATGCTGTATAACCCTTCGTTCTGGACATTGTTTAAAATCCACTGATGGCCCTGGAGGTTCCTGCTCTCTTTTTTTTTTGTCTGATGTAGTATTAGGGATTAGACCCAGGGCCCTACCTATGCTAGGCATTCTACCCTTTAGCTGTATTCCCCAGTCTCTGTTGCCTTTCTTTTCAGTAAAGTTGTTAGAGTTAACATCATTACAGATAAAGCCCACCAGTGTTTTCCCAGTTTGTAACCTAATGAATCTGTCAAGTTCAGGCCTGTTTTTCCAGGAAAACCTACCCAGCCTTTAGTTTTTTCCAACTGTCCATCCCCTGAGTTGAGTTATATCATCTTCAGTGTTCTTATAATATCATGTGATTACAATATTGTATTTTGATCATCCGTATATTTTTATTCACCTGCTTAAAGAGAGACTTGAGACTTTCCAGCCACACTATTTTCTGGGATTAACACACTGACTGCTACATGGGAAATGATTAGTAAGTGATACATGATGGCAAGAAAGATAAAGTTACATCCAGTTTTTACATTATTGTAAAGATCTGTAGAAACAGTGAAGGAGAAACGATAGATCCTAGGAGCTACACAAGAAATTAAGATGTACTTTTATTTGCAGAAAAATTTTTTCTCAGTACTTGTTTATGCTTTTCTTATATAAACATTAAAAGCAAAATAGCCTATTAACTGATTACTCAGGTAATCCCTGTTAGTATTTTTTAAACTTTACATGATAAATGGACATGGTTTTTAAAAAACCACTTTAGATAAATTAGGCTCCTCCCACTACTAGTCCTTGCAAATCAATAATCTGCAAGTACAGTATTTCATTGTTGATAGCGATTATCAAATGTACTTTTTGTTCGCACCTTTCTGCCAGCCCACTCTTAATTTAGATTTTGCCCATATTGATGCATCTAGGTCTACTGCCCTCTTAAAATGCCCCATTGTGGGCTGGGGATATAGCTCAGCTGCGCAAGTGCCTGCCTGGCAAGCACAAGGTTGTCATTTCTTTCTTTTTTTTTGGTATCGGAGATCAAACTCACTGCGCTTGCAAGGCAGGCGCTTATGCCACTGAGCTAAATCTCCAGCCCAAGGTTGTCATTTCAATCCACGTACAAAAATAATAAATAAATAAATAAATAAATAAAATACCCCATTGAATTGGTATCCCATAGCATATGTATTCAATTCCTGTAGACATCATGCATTTCTTTAAAAATTAAAACTTTTTGAAGATCATTGTAAATTCACATGCACTTGTGAGAAATGATACAGAGCAATCTCCTGAAACTTTTTACTCACTTTTCTCTGTGCTAAGCTCTTTACTGTTACAACCAGGATATTCTCATGTGATCAAAATATACAGTGAATATTTAAAAAATATAGTGAATGACACATTGCCATTAATCCCCCAAAATAACTTTCCCTTCAGTTTGAGCACACTTGTCCCATCCTTGCCATTTTCTGAAGCAGTTCTTTGACGTCTTTGCAAAGTGTAATTAAAAATACAGTGAATGCTGCTGTTGTGCCATTCAGCAGAAAGGCAGAATTGCAAAACCACGTAGTGTGTACTCACCTACCATATTCTCTGGATCTGGTACTGTGAAACTTCTTGGATCTTCCCCCGGAGCCAAAATGGCCATGAAAGGTAAACATCCTCAATCAATTCAAAACATCTAGGCAGTCATAACAGGGCAACTAAAGACACAAAAGAGAATTGCCACAACTGCTTCAGAAACAATGATGAAAAAAATGTGTTCAGAGTGGTGGTAATGTCTTTACTGTAATAAGCTTTTGGATTTAAACATTTACTGTATTTTTAGATCACATGTTGCGCATTGATACAGTCAGTGTATAGATCATTCCCTGTCATAAGCATCTCATCATGTCTTGTTATAAAAAGCCGCACCGTCTTCCCTCCCACTCATGTGTTGCTCCTTAACCCTGGCAACTGCTCATGTGTCCTGCGTTCTATAATTTTATTTCAATAATGTTATTAGAAATTAAGTTATACTATGTGGTCTTTAGAAATTTATTCTTTTTTAACTCCATATATTTCTTCAGAGATTCATTAAAATCATATTGGACATCAAACTCTTCTGTTTACTTCTGAGTACTTACAAACAGCTGCAAAGGATCCCTTCAATGTAGGGCTGATTCCTGCTCCTAAGGTTGCTAAGTTAAAAGATAGGGCCTTTAAACAAATATATCTGTGTTGCCTTGTTATCTTCTTGAAAGATTGTATCAGCTGTTTATCTTATCAGTAGAATGTGAGTGTTGGTGAAATGAATAATGTTTTAAATTTGAATGAGATCAGCCATGTTTCTGTTTTTGGCCCATTTGTGTATTTCCTGTGAACTGTTGTTTTTCCTATGAACTTCTGTCATATGTGACAAAAATATTTATTAAATATATCTATTTTCCCCATTTCCGAAATGCCATTGTCATCATATACATATTTATCCTAGAAAACAGAACATCTTTCTGTGTATGTAAGTGTTTCACAGCGCATGAGATTTATTTTCATATGATGCTGGTGTATATAAATTATTTCTCAGTGTTTTCATTTTTATAGTTACTATAAAATGTGTATAACATACTCTATTTTCAGATTAGTTATTAGTATGCCAAAAAGCTATTTTGAAATATTTATTTTGTACTCAGCCATCCTACTGAATTTTTACAGTTTCTTTTTATTCCATTAGTTTTCATGGGTTTTCTGGATATAAATTCTATCATACAAAAAAATATGTTCCTGAAAATGACTTTTGATTGTTTTTCTTTTCAGTAACTATACTTTCACTTTTTTTTCTACTTGAATTGATTGGTATTTACTGAGTAGTTACAGAATAATTATTAGAACTGTGTTCAGTGGGCACTGGAATAGTCATCCTGCTATTTTACCTCCAAGTGAGATGCTGGCTGTTATTTTTAAGATCTTTTTACCTCCTTCCATTCATTCCTTCATCAAAGAGATGTACACATTTTTTCTTATTTCTCTCAGGGTCACCTTTATTTTAGATGTTGTTTTGGCATCTATTGACATGAATGTATCTACTTAAGTATGAATTATCATTGTGACTTACTATAGTAGTGTTCCAGCCATCCATATAGTCCTAAGATACACTACAGTTGATGGAGTATTTTTTTGGAGACATTACTAAATTACATTGGCTATTCTATTTATCTTAAGTAGTGTAAAGCTGTATTATTATGTAACTTTTATTTTATTATGAAGTTTACTGTTTTAACCACTTTAACAGTTCAGTAACATTATATACATTTGTATAATTTTGCTACCATTACCACTGTCCATCTTTATAACTTTATCTTTCCAAACTGAAACTCAATGCCCACTAAATAGTAACTTCCCAATCTTTCACTCTCCTTCTTCTAGTAACCACTATCCTAGTCACTGTCCCTATCAATGTGACTGTTGAAAGTACTTCATGAAAGGAATCATACAGTAATTTTGTATACAGCTTATTCCACACACATTCTTTAAGATTTATCCATGCGATACATATCACCATAGTTTTCTAAGGCTGAACAATATTTCATTGTATGCATATGCTCCATTTTGTTTATTCATTAATCTGTTGATAGGCATTTGGGTTTTCACCGTTTGGTTATGAATAATGAATGATGTCATGAACATGGTTGTACAGATATCTGTTTGGTTTCTTACAGTTCTTTTGAATGCTCTGTCTCTTCTGTCTGTTCTGTTCTGAATGTTCTGTTATTTGATAATTCTACATTTAATTTTTCGAGATACTCTCATACTATTATCTTCAACCACTACTTGATTTTACATTCCCAGTAGTCATGTGTAAGGGGTCCAGTTTCTTACATCCTTGCCAACACTTGTTTTTGTTTTGTTTCGCTTTGTTTTTTTAAATACTAGCAATCTGAGTCTGAAGCTATATCATAGTGATTTTGATTTGCATTTCCTGAATTACTAACAGTGTTGAGCATCTTTTTATGTGCTTATTGGCCATTGTATATTTTCTTTGGAAAAATACCTGTTAAGTCCTTTGCCCATTGTAAGTCAGGTTACTTTATTATTGTTGTTATTATTCTTTATATAATTTAGATATAAACTTATCAAATACGTGACTTACAAGTATTCTCTCCCATTCTGTATGCTATCTTTTTACTCTGTTAATATAGTCCTTTGATACACAGAAGTGTGAAAAAACACAATTTATCTTTTTTTTCCCCTTGTGCTTTTGCTAGCTTATCCATGTTACTTCTTGGTATTGGTAGAGTTAATTTCAGTATTATGCTGATCTTATCTTGTAAGGTGAATTTGGAAGCTTTCCATCTTTATGTTCTTGAAGTCTTCTGGTAATTATCTCAAATTTTTAAAAAATGAGTTCACATACACAGATTTAAGATTGAATGTTGATCATAGGGAAACATTTAGATATATGAAAGATGATGACTAAGAAGAGATCATAAAATTGCTAAAAGGGAAATAAGATTAGCAGATTAGTGAGCGCTGATGTCCACATCCCTGCAGGTATAATACAGGAGGCGACATACCCTGACCATATGGATTTACTCTATTACCATCTAACCAAAAGCTTTGAGCTTGCTGGAGGTGTGTGTGTGTGTGTGTGTGTGTGTGTGTGTGTGTGTTTGGTAAGAGCTGGTTTTTGGTAAGAGCATTTTTCTGAAAACGCCTAGTGGGGAGAACAGAATTGTCTTCTTATAAATCGTTATAGAATGTATCCATTCCATGAAGCAAGAAACATTTATCATTGGTCCCATCAGAGGTGGTATAGAATAAGCATTTTTGTTTTACATTAATTTTTAAATACCATTTATTATCTTCCCACTTGGCTTTTTCATTTCTGTGTCATTCAAGAAGTCTGTTTTGAGCACTTGTGAAGACGGTGTTAAGTATTATGGGGATATTTTAGCAGATTATATCAAATTATCAGATTAAATGTTGTTCCTCTTACTTTAGGAGCTGAAGTTGCCCTCCTACAAAGGCCAGTCCCCTCAACTGAGTCTCAGAAGGTATTTTGCGGACTTGATTGCCATTGTGAGCAATCGCTTCACACTCTGCCCTTCTGCCAGACATCTTGCTGTCTATTTACTAGACTTGTTTATGGATCGCTATGACATCTCTATCCAGCAGCTGCATTTAGTTGCGCTTTCCTGTCTGCTTTTAGCAAGTAAGTATGAATATGATCCATATGGCTAGAAATTTTATTGTTCATATAATACAATAAATTGACATATAACTCAGTGAATTGTTACCAAATCCCATTCATTCCAGTTTATTAATGGTGGGAAGAGTATTTTCAGAGTGTTACTTGGCACAATAATCAAGCAGTAATCAGGCATTGCTTGTTAATCAAGCATGAAGAAGTGACTCTGGAGTTTTAAAAACATGTACATAAGTCATAGTGCTAAAGATTCCAATGGAAATACAGTGCAGGTCATCGGAGGTGTACTGCTGCAGAACCCACACTGGGGTATTGTCTTGGGTATTGCCTAACAGTTTAAAAGACCCAATGATGATTCTGATGTACCTTTCTAATTGGAATCCTCATTTTAAATCAGTGTTTCAAAACCAGAAGCAGTTTTGTACCACAGGGGACATTTGTCAGTGTCTCAGTATTTTGCCAATAATTTGTCAATAATTTCACATTTGTCAGTATTTTTGGTTGTCACATCCTGAGGCGGGATGCTGCTTATATCTAATAACTTTCATGTTCATAATTCATATATAAAATGCTCATGCCTTGAGGCTTTTCAAGGCTTACTAGTTTTTGTAAGTTTAGAAGGACTGTATACTACTTGATAGCTCATATATGTGAGAATACACAAATAGACACTGAAAAATACAGGTATAAGTTAGGTTATTTTAAAAATTTGAGATCATTATTGGCAAGTAATTTTTTTTGCCTGCTGTGACTGTCCTTGTCATTTTATCATTACCAAGTCCCACCAATTCTGCCTATGATTCTTAAAATGTATGGCCAAGGGGGAGACCCATTTCGTTGGACTGTCAAATAAGACATGAATGCATAGTCAGTTCATATGCTGACTTGTATTTGTGACTGAAGTTTACTAATAACTTACCAAATGAGTTAGGGACAACTAAACTTACTTAGATATTCACAAATGACGTGTCACTATTAAAGTTTGCTAAAGCCTATGATTGATTATTAAGACTGTTGGCCACTATATACTGTTTGACGTTGGTGCTAAATTTCTAGTCTCCACAAGTTGGATGAAGGATACTTTATCTTTTGCACTATCATAGGTTGACTGGAATGGATGTGTTCAGTTGTTCTTCTCTGTAATTTATGTGTTACTGTTTATGGTCATGATCCACTTATTTTATTGAAGATTATTTGGTTTAATCTGTGTAGTAATAATAGATGTTAAAGCTTATTTTCTAGCAATGAGGCTTTAGACCTGTTTGCTGTGATTCATATATGGATTAATTCTTTTGTTTGGTTGGGTTTTTTGGGTGTGTGTGTGTGTGTGTGTGTGTGTGTGTGCTGGGGATTGAACTCATGACTTCACGTTTGCCAAACAGGCACTTACGCCGCTGAGCTAAACCCCCGGCCTCCGTGATTCATATATGAATTACCACTTATTACTGAAAGAGCTGAACACCTCCTTTCTTTATTCTACTGACACAGTTGACATACTTTTTCCTGAAAGAGAAGAATTGCGTATACATTATTTCTCTTTTGTGGGACAGTGGGAATGTGTGTGATACCCTTCAGAGTCTTAACACCTCCCAAATAAGCAGTGGTCAAAAGAGTTGGAGTCAACAGCCTGACAGTAGAGTTGAGAGTCTAAGAGGCTGGCTTTAGCCTGTAGCCTCTTCTTCCCAGAGTCTATAATGACAGCAAAAAGCTGTATAAACTGTTAGCTTGTTTTCAATATCTGGTATTTGTTTTAAATTTGTGGAATTCATTCTTAATGTTTCTTACATTTTATCATCTCATGTTTAGATACCAAGGGCAGCTCTCCAATTAGCTATAATAAACACTCAGATCCTACTGCTGTCCTCACAGAAGGATTGAACTCTGTTCTGACCCTCAGCCTGCTCCTCCTACTTTGGGATGGATATGGTAGAGTGTGAAAGTAAAGCACCTGTAGTTTGGCTAAAGACACAGCACAACTTGTAATTTCCAAGAACTAATACCCAGCTGCTTATTACCAGCACTATTAGAGATACAAAGAAAAGGCCTATACTATCTCTGGTTAGAGAGCAGTGTGTAGTGTTAGAGCAGGAACTATAGTGATAGATTTTCTGGGCTTTGAATCATCAGCAGTGCAAATTTCAGCAACCCTTGGGTCTCAGGTTATTTGTCTGTGAAATGGAAATAAAGACCCTTGCCACACGAAGTTGCAAGGATCAAATGGGGTGATGTGTTTAAAATTATTTAGAAATTAAAACACTGAAGACTCAGCATTGTAAGAATTAACTCCCCTGCCACACTCCCTAGCCCATAGGTTCTGGCTTATTCTAAAATGGACCTATACTTACTTGTCCAGGAAAACTCTTACATTTTGACTCATTCATATGTGAGCTGGCCTTACTTGACTTCATGCCCATTAAATTTGAGAGTTTAAGACCAGTCTTGGAGACAAGACTTCTGATAATTTTCTCAGGATCTTAAATAACTGAGGAATGGTTTTAAAATTGAATAAAGCCAAAAGTACTGGTATAGTACTTTTAGTGGTAACAAGTGCCTGTATCTCCTTGTTCACTAACCCTAATACTGGGTTAACAGAGTTTTTTACTATACTGTTATATGAACAATTGTAACTTGCAATTAAGTTTGAATTACACCTTAATTTTTAATAAGTAGAGAATTTTTTTCTGAATTACCTTTTCGTGTTCTCTATGTATATTTCAATTAGATTATGGTCTTACAAATTCATGAGGATTCTTAGTGTTAAGGATTTCTTTCCCTCTTAGTTATGTAAGAATTAAATGTGAATTGGTAGCATTCATGATGTGACATCAGATCCACGGCCTACTCAGTATTCAAATCTTCCCTACCACATATCTACTGTTCACTGCTGGTTTTGAACATGTATTGATTTCCGTGGCTAATCTGAACATTTCCTCTAAAGGAAAGACAACATGGTGCTTTGTTTCTGTGGCCTCTAATTCTTTATTTTCTGGGAAGCTGATAGGAATTTCCTGTGCCCTTATTTCCTGTCTGGGACTTTATCAATATAATCACATGGCTTCCGGAATTTCCTTTCAATTGAAGAAACTGATTTAATGACCTGTGGGTAGCTTTATGAATAAGTAAGTTAAAAATCACATACAGCATGTGGCATAACAAAAACTATAGCTGTACTTAACTGATATCAGGTACTTACTGATGTTATCACACAAACTTTTTGATATTCTTTAATATCCACATAGCTGAATATATCACTATACATAATGAAAGAGTTAAAAATTTAAACCTGTGTTAAAATCTTGTATGGTTATTTATGCAGTATGTAGATTATTTTTAACTTTGCAAATCAGTATACAAAGTCTTTCACATTTATAATAGTTGGATACTTCTGACATAGATGAAGATACAGAAGTCTGTCATTCTTACAGTTCCTGTATAATCTGGTGTAGTACTTTGGTTTAGAAAGACAGATTTAGGAATTCAATCATATATCTTCCTTTTGGCTTTCATTTTTGGTTTGATTGAACTTACATGGCCTTAAATAAATTGGCCAGGCTCGCTACCTTGGTTTTTTGAGCTGTGCAATTGGTCATGTACAATTTTATTTTTAATGTTGAAAGTCACAAGAAGATAATATGAAGCATCCTTGAATTATGGTGAACTGTGGTGTGTTAGTTTCTTCAAAGGAACTTCAAGCATGACGTAAATAAACTCATTAATTTTTACAGTATTCTTTTGAAGTTCACTGCCAGTATTGTTGCTGCTATATAAATGCCAGGGTGCTTTCAAAGCCATGATGATTCATCCAGAAGGCCTAGACTATTTCCTAGGTCATTCTTCTAAAAATCTGACTATTTTACTAAGAATAATGATTTTCCTCTATTCAGTGATGATGCTAGCTATGTCATAAATACCACTTTAATATTTTCAGCTATACTTAGTATATGCTATGGGTCAAACTTGTGAATTCATCTTTAGGTGGTTTGAACTGGGCAGGGCAATCTAGACTCTTAAAATCCAATATCTGAAGTCTAACATCTGAATTATATAAATTTTGGGCCATCTCCTATTTTCATTATTATTTACTGCAAGAGTTGTTTAAATCTGAAGACATTCAGAGTCTCTGTGGAACAGGAAGACATCACTGTCTTACAAATTTAGGTTTTTCTCTGGACAGACACAGAACCTTCCCAATTCTACTCTCTACACAAAGACTAAGGCAGGCAACAGTGCATATTTCCCACCCTCAAGGGAGGTGCAGACCCCCACTGGTGGGGGCACCATTGCCAACACAATGAGAATCTGCACTGAGTGACTCGGCTCTGTGTCATTTATTTGCTGTAGCAACTTTAAAATGAGGTGCAAGCCCATGCCTTCTAGAACAGAAACTTCACAGGGAAACTTCTAGTTTCCTGTGTACTTTTAAAGTAATACTCTATAGCTATAAACAAGGATCAGTGTAAAATCTGTTTTGAGAAATCTGTAATTGTGATGATTGTTTTAAATAGTGAAGTAGAACATAGTACTGGCAGGTAGAAGCTTCCATTGTAATTTCTGTTCTTCCATGGACCACTGTGGAGGAAGACTAACTTGAAGATAGCTCTTTGTTCTGTTGCTGCATCTGGGAAATCTAATGCCATAGTAATTGATAACTTGTGAATTTTCTTAAGTTGTAAGTTCTAGAGATAGCTAAAACATGTTTTATATATAATAAGATACTTATTTGGTGGCTAAAGTGTAAGATAATGTATTACATTTTCTCTGGCACTGAGAAGAAAATCTTACTCTTCCTTTGCATAATTAAAACTTTGTAGACTATTTCCTGAAAAGAAATGCCTTCAGATAATGAAACCAAGTGGTGTTTGCTCCTAATCAGCTTTGAGTAAAGGAATGTAAAAGAGGATAAAAAAAAAATCAGTCTCTCTTTCAGATTTAAGTAGATTTTTGTTTGGAATTCCAAAGAGAGGGATGGAGTTTTGTGTGGAATTATAATGCTTGGTTACAGTATTCACCCAGCTCCCTCCCCTCAAATCTCTCTTCTTTTTCTCTGAAATTATGCTGAAAATATGATAAGATGAAACACTTGGAGCTTATTTTTATTTTAGGTAAAACTGTTACATAAAATTCTTTAATCTGTCTTGTACTCTAAAATACTTTTCTTTCATCAACTCCTCCCACACAAACAACTTTCTGAATTAACTGGTGAGATTTGATATGTTGGCATATATGACTATTACTTTAATACTTTAGGACACGAATCAAAATGCTTACATGTTCCATGCATATTTTCAGAGTATGAGGGGAAAGCAAGGGACACTGGTACTGGGAAAGAAAACATATCCAGGTATTACAACAGAAGAGAGTTCTGGCACAATTCTTTCTCAGTAACAGAGGAAAAAGAATATTCATGTATCTAAACCCTGATAGTAAGACAGTCTCATGTAACTAACCAGAGGTGTAATGATCACTGGCTCACCACTTTCCCATCACTTCCTTTTCTTACAAGGTAAATTTGAAGAAAAAGAAGACAGTGTGCCTAAGCTGGAGCAGCTCAACAGCCTGGGCTGTATGACCAATATGAACCTAGTGTTAACAAAACAGAATTTGCTGCATATGGAACTGTTACTATTAGAAACCTTTCAGTGGAACCTGTGCCTCCCAACAGCTGCCCATTTCATTGAGTATTATCTCTCTGAAGCAGTACATGAGACAGATCTTCATGATGGCTGGCCAATGATTTGTTTGGAAAAAACTAAACTCTACATGGCCAAATACGCAGATTACTTCCTGGAAGTATCTCTGCAAGGTGAGTGGATGTGAACACCTGTAAGTGACTTGTGTGCTTGTGAGTTGTTTGAGCTGTTGCTTAAGTTCACTTTTGGTGTCTCCACAGATTATGCCTTTCTAAATTATGCACCTTCTTTAGTAGCTGCTGCATGTGTGGCTTCTTCGAGGATTATACTTCGACTTTCTCCAACGTGGCCTACAAGACTACATCGTCTTACTGCTTATTCGTGGGATTTCTTAGTGCAGTGTATTGAACGGCTATTGATGTAAGCCCTTTTGTTCTTGTGTTTATTTCTCATTAACATTTTTCTTCATGTATAGGGTGCACCAAAAACCACTTCTAAAAGGTACAGCACTCTTAGGATATTTGTTTGTCAGCTACTTGCTACTATGAACAGGCCAATGTATGAACAGTACTTTGTAGAGAAAAGCTCCCTTCAGCTGTTAACAACTTAGAAGTTGCCATTCCTAGTATGATTCCAGGTATAGTGTATGATAGAGAAAAGAATTGCTCTTGTATATCTGTAGGTCCATAATAAGATCAGTCCAAGCACTTCTTGCCCTGTTCTCATTTCCATTATCTTCGAATTTCAAGAACTACCTAGATGTTTCTGAAGTGGCAGCCACACTTACATTGTGGACACATCTTCAAACCTGGTAGTAGGTTAGAAAGACATAAGGGATATTACGGAGTAAGTTGTTGAAGAAGTGGGAGTGGAACATTCTGACAGATGTTTTTCAATTAACGTTGTTTCTGTTCTTTCCATATTTCAGTGCTCATGACAATGATGTGAAAGAAGCAAACAAACAGAGAGGACAGTCAGGCCCTCAGTCAGCACAAATAGGTGTGTTCCAGACAGCCTCGCAGCCCTCACGGCCGGTTCACTTTCAGCAGCCCCAGTATCTCCATCAGACTCAGCAGACCTCACTGCAGTACCGCCACCCTATAACAGAGCAAGCCAGCTGCCAGCAGATTGTGTCTGCCACTCACACCTCCTCTTACACACTGCAGACATGTCCTGCTGGCTTCCAAACTAGTGTTCAGGGCCTTGGGCACATGCAGACTGGGGTTGGGATGTCCCTGGCAATACCAGTAGAAGTTAAGCCCTGTCTGAGCGTTTCTTATAACCGGAGTTATCAGATAAATGAACATTACCCTTGTATTACTCCATGCTTTGAAAGGTGATTGTGTGTGAAGCCAGAAACTGACCCAGACTGTTTTGTGACTTGAAGGCCTGGGGCATCCTTTATGTAAACTTGTCTTCAGAAGAAAAGGGATCAAAATAACATCAGAACTCTTCAGGCACCCAGCACCAGGAAGACTGAATATCAGTTCAATGTACATGAATATCTAGGAGAACTAACAATGTGTGTCAAATCCTGTTGCAACCAACTCCTGTACGACAGAAACGTTCAGGACTGGCTGATGGTCCAAATAGCTCAAAAATGCTCAATTCAACAAAAAATTTGGGACAGATTCCAACTTGCCACTTTGAAATTTGACCTGTGGTAGGCTCTGGGCCTTGTGTTCACTTGTGTGTCAGAGACTCATGTTTATCTGTGGATTTGCCAAACTATCTTATGAAGGAAAGTTACAGTATTAAGTTTAGAAGAGATCCTTTTTTATTCAGTTTTGAGTTTTACTTTTGAGCAACAGATGAATTTCCGACTTAAGTTATTGTGTTATAACAACTGTGCAGTTATTTTTTTTTTCAAATTACCTTATGGAATTTCTGATCATAAATAATAGTTATCTGGATTTATGTACTAAAATTAGGGGTGGAGTAGATCTCATACCTTGAAATCGTGGTCATAATTTTTGAGTTTTTTTTATTTGCTTGTTTTGTTTTTTGCCCCTAAGCGATTAACCTTAAATCCTTAGAATTAAAACACATTTTAACTCAGGGAATTTGTACTACTTGGAAACACTTAACTATACTTAACTGTAATTCAACTTGCTTTGGGAATGTTATAGTGTGAACTACCTTTAGGGCAGGTTTAAATACTCCTGCAAGGGTGTGTTATCATACGAGAAGATAATATTGTAGCACAAACTGAAGTGGTGGTTCCTGTGATTCATAATGCATGTATAGATTTTGCATTTCAGTGCAATCAGTGACTTATACTCAATTTGATACTACCCTTTAAAAAGTTTTTTCAAGAGAAGACATCTGTGAAGTATCAGTACTGGAATGAAGTCCCGTAGGTTTATTTTGGAGTGGAGGGTTGCCAGGGTGATACTCAGGTTGTGCTAACGCAGCACTTTGTATATGGAAGACAGGTGTTACAAGCAACTTTGGAATCCAGCTAGTCAGTCTAAGCAGGCAAGGGTGCTAACGGTTACTAAATTTCAGTAGTCACTTTGATTAGATTGACCCCACAACTGCCCGGGGACATTTCACTGTACTGGTATTGAATGAGAGTAGCAATAATAGTCATTGCAGCAAGGGCAAGTTAGCAGTAAAATATTACGGAATTAAGAAGGAAAACAGGTCATAACATAAATTATACATTGTGCTCTTATCTGGGAAAGGAGAGATTTGGTGGAGGGAGGCTTTCTGGTTTAAAAATTAGTAAGGTGTGTATTTTGTTTGTTTTTTTAAAGATAGCACTTGAATAGAAAAGAATCTGCATGGCAGATAGGTGACCACCACAGTATGCATTGAAGACAAACTTATTTTAAAGATGTGGGTATGCAGCAGGAGTCTCAGTAATCAAGCCAGTGGCCTTTGTTAAGAAGGTAAGGGGCTCAACACAGTAATGGACTGATGCCAACAGCTCCAGCGATGAATGTGGGTGGGTGGCTTCTGTCAGCATAAGTTCTTAGAGAAATGTCCTTTCTTAAAAGGAAAATAACTTCTATATCTACGTGAAATACATTGGGCATGAGGTGGATTTAATAGTCCGGTAAATAAAATTAAAAACCACTCAGGTAAGAACACCTACTTATGGCAATTTTCAAGCATGAAAATTGTTTTCTGAAAGCATCATCTCTTTTCCTCTTTTAAAAGGCTGCTAATTGGATTTTAATAGTTCTTACCATAAGAAAACTTGAATTATTTGGAGGGAAAGTAGGTTATAAAAAATAATACACCTTTCATATTCATATAGAACCTAGTAACCTGAAGTCCAATTTTCAGTATTTTAACTACCTCAATAATGCTATGAATGTATTGGGAGAGATCCTAACTTGAACCAACAACCAGTGCCTGTGGTAATTTAATGTCTTGTCAAATGCTTTTATTGATTGGTTTATATGTCATTCTTGTTGTAGAAAAATAATGCCTTTTTTAAAAGCCTATTAATGCTTTCCCAATTTATATTTAAAAAAAAAAAAGCTAAAGAACACTGGATTAATCTTTGGGGAGGGGTAGAATAAAATAATTGATTACCGTAGCTGCATACCCGGGATGTGGTCGGGTGGGTGAAGAACCAGAACCATTTTTAAAACAATAGATTTCAGTATAACAATTCATAACTGTTAGCTTTTGGGAAGGGAAGCTGTGTGGGTTTTGTTTTGTTTAATTTATTGATTAGTCAATTTTTTTTTTG